>APFE030845319.1:161238-196502 GCA_000404065.3 Pinus taeda
TTCCTCCATATTCTTGTATATATTTGAATATTTTATTGATATATGCATTTGTATGGTTAATATACATATGATCCTATATTGTTTATGGCTATAGATCTCTATGCTTTGATGGTATTATGCTTCTTTGACTCTACAGGTGTTCTTTGAAGTGGGACAAGTAAGGAAGGAGTGGCGAAGCTTTGTCAAAGGAGGGAGGAAACAAGCAAGGAGCCAAGCGAAAGACTGAGGTTGGTACTCTCTGCTTCTCTCTCATCTATCTCTCATAAAAGAAAACACAAGTAACTTTAGTTTGATTGTTTCTAAGATAGCTACCCATCTTAGTGGGACTAGTAGCTCTGAATGGACATTAGTTTTCCCGGTAACAAAATGGCAACTCCACTGGGGAGCGAATAGTTTGTTTGCTTGTTTCTATTTGTTTGCTTTATAAACTACAGATGAAGCCTGAATTTAAGCCAACTAGACTTTGAAATGCTTTTGCTATGCAACTACAAAGTAGGTCAACGCTGCTTCAGTCAATCTCCGGGTTAGTTTATGAAATGAACATCTTACTTGCAAACATCCTAAGTGCACTCATGGTAGCTCAAGTAACCTCATTAGATCAGCCCCTATACTTTGTGGTTATTTCCTATCATTAGCTCAGCCTAAATCCCTAAACTAAGCTGCAAACTGTGAGTAAAAACCAAGCTTAGTCTCGTCCTTGGACCATCGCACTGTCCCTCATTGGCAGTCTAGATGCATCGCACCTCCCGTGTGTTGCAGGTGAGACGCATCCCTGCTTCCTTTTGTTACAGATGTGATGATTAGGTGAGATTGTTTCTGCTTCTATATTTTGATTTTCTCTTCATTGTCTTCAGCTTTATTCAGTAATTTTGCTATCTGTGATCAGTATATCACTGTTGAAACTCTCTTCCTTAGCATTATTTAGCCTCCATTGATAAAGAATTGTTAATGTTTTTATGTATTTTTCGTCATTTACAGTTCTCCTTTGCAAACAATAGCTTAGTCGAACTGTCGTCTTTTGATTTGAAAGTGTCGCAAGTGTTGTTTTCAGTCAAAGAAAAGAGTGTCATAAAGTATTCATATTTTAGATAGTCAATTACACTTTTGCTATTGTATTTGATTTGAATCATCAATTCTCTGAAGTGTCGAAAGCAGTTTTCAAGTCAAAATTAAAAGTGTCATCTTAATATTCCTTTCGTTTTTGAAAAGAAATTGTTGAAGTGTCGCTTTGAGAAAAGATAGTTCAGATCTGTACTTAGTTTTCTTTTTGTCATTCTCACATTAAGGAAACTGAAAAACAAATACATTCATGTGCATTTGCATTTAGACTACATGCGGAAATTGATTTAGGATAGTGCATCTTAGTGTGTGCTCTCTGCTCTATTTTGAAAGAATTTTACTTCTCTTTCTTTAGTAGCTAGGATTTTCATTGCAAAAAGAAAGTAAATGATTGTTTATCATCTTAGATTGCATATTTAGGAATTGTATATCTACATCATGTGGTGAACCTTAAAGGAAAACTTCTTAAGAAAGATCAACTGTAAAATAAATCTCAATGAACATAAAAATGCTTTGGAACCTAACGCACAACATCTAGAAGTCTAGGCTAGAGACATATTCCAGTGTTGTAAAGCCTGGTAACTATCGTTCTCATCGTAGGTTGGGTGATTCCTCCTCTTTGACACGACAAGTGCTAATACAGACTTATGCTCCCACGTACCGTCGTGTACATATTGGGAGACCACAATAGGCTATATCCTTTATCCTTAGGAAGCCGTGTCTGTCGCCCTATCGATCGTAATGCACTGAACACAACATTCGGGAAGATTGATTGCCGTACCTTAAAAATTATTCTGTAGTTTTCTGATTAGTTTGGTAATCCCTTTGTCTAGATTTCTAGAGTAGTCACTTTCGTTCCTTTTCAAACTCCTTAAAAGAAAAGGTCCAACTGAGCACTTGTCACTTCAGGCTCATTAAAAGTCGAAGGCGACTAGAGTCATCTTTAGCTTTTTCTTGACTCGTAAAAATTGAAAAAGCAAGTTGTGTCAAAGCGTCATAAAATTTATTTTAATTAGAATAACATCATTGTTCCCTCATTGGTCTTAGGTTGAGAAAATGGAGTCCCTTCTCCTCTTGGGGAGATGTTGGTGCACCTCATATGGCTACATTGTCCCTTCTAGGACTTACAATTGGCCTACCAGTATGGCTTTTATCGACCTCTGTCATTCAAAACACCATGAATCCTGACTAACCAAATCAGCAACTACATGATACTAGAGTTTTCCCCCAACCTTTTACTTCGTTTGTTTCTCCCTCTCCTTCTTCCTCTTCACTTCGTGAAGCTAGTAAACTAAAAACCAAGTAACTGAGAAGAAGAAAGGGGAGGAGAAGAAGAAGAATAAGACAATGGAAAAAGGGCGCAGCCATGCATTGTCTGGCGAAAATCCACACACTGCACCATCCAAACCTAAATATCGATGTGTCATTTGCAAAGGGGACCACTATCATCGAGATTGTCCTTGCATCCCATGGATCTTAAGGGACTGGTCTCCTCACTTGCACAATCTGGTGTCCTCAACCTCTGATGATCATGTTGAAAGTACACCGTCAACTAGTGAAAACGAAGTCAATGGAAAAAAAGGAAGATCTAAATTTCCTTGTAGACTATGTGAAGGTGATCATGCCCTCCACCGTTGTCCCTTCCTGGATGAAGCTAAAAGAGTCTTAGATAACCGTCCTACTTCACTGCTACGACTTCCTCCTAGATACAAGAAACACTTGTCGAGTCCATCACTAGTTGAAAATCTGACTGACACGCCTTTGTTGTCGGTCGAAGCATCTATCATTGAAGATAAACCATCTGAGTCCACATAGGACCAAATTCAACAGGTCGAGATGGCAGTCGACCCAATCTTGTCTTCAGAAGGTCTACCTTCAAATGATACAGTCACCAAAGAGAATGAGAGCGACACTATTCAAATTCTTTTTGTTAACACAAAATCCGATGAACCTGGGGACAATCTACCCGTTCCTTTACCGTAGGAAGGAAGTTCGTCAGAGATTCATCTGGCTGTCTACTCGGTCCCTCCTCCAAGCAATCTAGTCATTTCCTTCGATTGGAATCTACTAGGGAGACGCCACCTACCATCTAATGTACCATTCCAAATCATAGTACAAACTTACAAAATGGTCATGGTTGGTACTATCATAGATGAAGGTGATTCCGTGAGTATCCTTTCCTCCACTGCTTGGAAAGTGCTTGGTTCACCATCGCTTCTGCTTGAGATTCAAAATTTTCTAGGCTTCAACAAAGAAACCAGTCGACCATTAGGGATCCTTCCAAATTTGCGTATAACTTTGAGAAGGAAAACCGTTTATCTAAACGTGATGGTAGTCCAAGGGCCATTAGATTACAATCTACTCCTTGGGCATGACTACATTTATAGCATGGTAGCTATTGTTTCCTCACTCTTTCGAGTGATGTGTTTCTCGCATGAAGGAAGAGTGGTCTAGCTCGTAGACTAGCTTTCATTCCCTGGTTCAAACACAGCTACTAGTCAAGTGCCATCCAGTTTATCCACCTGATGAGCGTGAGTGATTCAGTGAATGTGACTGAAACCCAGGAGGCATGCGCCCTGGTCTGCTTTGGCAGGAAAACCCCAGATATAAGGTAGGTTTCCACATAAGATATATGACTAGTCTAACTCCCCTGTCTGTTTAGGAAAATGGAAGTAGACTGGAAAAGGATTCCTCCGTCAAAAATTATATCTATTCCTGACAGAGCCAAGGAAGTGTTTTGTTTGCAAATGCCGATGAAGCAATCTTGCTAATGCAAGAACTTCTGTATGGTAACCTGGAAGCTCTATTTTGTTATACCTGGGGGCATGCAAACCTTTTTTCATGCAAGTGAAAAGCGACCATTTATTTTCTTAGTTTGTAGGCTCTTAACCCTTTAAACTTGTAGGTTGATCGTTCCTAGCTTGCATAACGAAAGGCTTCGAAGCAAAGTTTCAAATGGGGAAAGCTCCCTAAAAAATGAACCTATTGACGAGAAATCATTATTATACGACTAGCATGAGCAATGTTTCAACAAAGTTGAAGCTCTTTAAAAAATAAACCCAGTAATGAGCATATGTTCCCCCAGAGTTTAACCTCATTAAAAAATGAACGCACTTTCGGTAAATAACATTTGTGATCACATCGCTATCAGCTTTTGAGCCTTGGTCGTGTTCTTACCATCACCTCCACTTTTTAGCCAATCATCCACCTCTACTTGATTGTTTACGCTTTTGAGGAACAGTTGCGAAGAGTGATTCTGTTAGCCACTTTATTTACACTGTCGTGATTGAAAAGTTCCAAACCTTACCAAGAACTAGTTGCTACCCGAAAATATCACTCATTCCTCAAAGACGAGTCTCTTTTAAGCTCTTTTTAGACTCATAAAATATAAAAAGATTGCTGAGCAATTGGCCTCTCTATCTTGTTAAAGTCATTGGAAGTGCCATCCCTCTTGTATTTTAATCTTTTTGGACCTGAGGGATCATTACACGAAAAGACCGAGCGCTTGTCTTGTTCGGCTCGTTAAAACTATCGAAAAGTCATCCCTTTCATATTATTTTATACTTTTTTGGGCTTAAGGGATTATATTATGAAAAAGGACTACTGGAGTTGCCTTTCCGTCTCTTTTTAGACTCTCTAAAATTGAAAAGGATTGAATTATCTTTGTCGTTAAACTCGTTAAAACAATAGCGACAAACTTGTCCATTACAGACAAGAGTGAGTTTTACTGTCGCTAGGCTTGTTAAAACATAGCGATAGGTTTGCCCGAAGGGAAAATTATAGAACAAGCATATGTTATCCTCCTCAAGCTTGACAAAAATAAAGAGGTATTGGTTAGAAATGTCTGGGGAAAAATTGGGAAGAAAACTTGAAGAACTTTATTGGTAGCAAGTCGCTCTTGAACATGACACTTTCACTCCATCACCATGATTGAGTCGGGTTGGGTTATTCCATTCACTGGTCATATCACCATTGGTCCTCCATACCATCCATTTTTGGTGTTTACGCTACCAATCCATTTTAGTGTCGCCAATATGTTCAAGAGAAGTTGCTCAGAGAATTCACCAACCCAGCTAACATCTCATCTGTTGCAGTACCTTCATGCTTCATTCTTTCATGACCACCACCTTGAACCTTGTATCATCAGGTTGCTTTCACCTCCACAAAATCATTTGCTCCATTTCGTGTCGTGGATGTGGGATTCATTAAGGCCCTCCTACGACCAGTCACTTCTTGTCGACATCAGCTCATTATCCAAGAAGTTGACTTAGGAACAACCCTTTCAGTACTTTGAAGCTTGCATGCCTCAATGGCAAGTTTCTCACTTCCGGTGACAGGTTTACATCAATGGCCTTCGATCAAAAGATTTTGCATGGTGTTCGATATCGACTCATGTATTCACACCACATGAATTGTACTTTAGTACCTTGAGGGTCATCATCATTATCAATGATTTCTCTCGTGCCTTTTAACAACTTACATTATTGGCCGGTAATCAGGCGATGTCTTTCCATGTTCGACATCAGAACATCTTTTCACATGGATCGACTTGTACATCGGGCGTAGATTGAATGAGTTTGAAGACCCCAAATCTAGTTTCATCCATCCGGGCCGCAATATATTCAGGAAAAGTAAAGACATCAAATGTACATCATAGCTACACAGATAATCATCCAAGCCAAAGGATGATGGCTCTACCAGAATAATCAGTCTGTCACATAGACGGTTGTCTATCATATATACATGAAAATGAATTTATAAAGATGAGCATGGGAATGCCCAACTCAGCTAGATCATGAAAATATTATGAAGATAATGTATTGTATTGTATCTTATTACAGGTCACCTTCCAGTTCGAAAAACCTGGGATCCTCATCATAAATCATTTCACCCGACATCAGAAGATTTACAACTTGATGCTTTAGGGGGGCAACTATTATAGACATATTTGGGCACTACAACCCCAATCTCATATGTCCATAAACCAAGGGCTTATGAGCCCCTAAAAGTGTTGTTTCATACCCTAAAGGAACAAGGTCAGCTGATTACATCATCTCCTAGAAGTTATCCCTAAAAAACTACTCATAACTGGTCAAAACTAGACCATACACACTGCTTAGTGCTTAGGGTGTGATACATCTTACCTGCTATATGCAAAAAGTGTGATGCATACTGAAAATCCCTTCTATAGGGTGCGATGAGCGAGAGAAGACAAATGGTAGAGGTAGTTGGCTAGGTGGAAACCCATAGAATCTTCTAGAAACTGTCCATTTGACACTTGCCTCTCTGAATTCGCCCAGGGATGAGTAAGAGATCATTAAATCTCTAAGTGGAACTGAGAACTAGCAGAGAAATGACACTAATCAAAATCCAAGAAGCTGACTCACCCACTTGCAAATATCTATATATGGATCCCTCATACCTAGAGATCTAGAGGTTGGAATTTTCTATTTGGTAAGGAAGTGTTGTTGGTTTCTCTGTGAAACATCATAGTGTTGGGTGATCTAGATTTTCATGAAGTGCAGAGGGCTTTCATGCTGGGAGGATGGCGCTAGATCAGACAGCTTGGTCGTAATCCTCTCTTCTACTACTTCTATCAATAAAGATTTTTGAGTTTTCCTCCATATTCTTGTATATTTCTGAATCTTGTATTGATATATGCATTTGTATGGTTAATATACATCTGATCCTATATTGTTTATGGTTATAGATCTCTATGCTTTGATGGTATTATGCTACTTTGACTGTATAGGTGTTCTTTGAAGCGAGACAAGTAAACAAGGAGTAGTGAAGCTTTGTCAAAGGAGGGAGGAAACAAGCAAGGAGCCAAGCGAAAGACTGAGGTTGGTACTCTCTGCTCCTCTCTCATCTTTCTCTAATAAAAGAAAACAAAAGTAACTTTAGTTAGTTTGTTTCTAAGATAGCTACCCATCTTAATGGGACTAGCAGCTCTGAATGGGCACTAGTTTTCCCAATAACAGTTGTATCGGGGTCAAAGGATGATAAGGTCTTGGTTGACTGACCAGAATGTTCGTAGGGGGATCAATGTACCATACTAGGATCCCTAGAGTCATGTTGGGATGGACTAGCAAAGCGATGACAGGGACAGAAAAAATTCCCGGAGGGGGGAATAAGAAAGTTATCTGGCCTATAGGGTAATGTCCTGGAGGAATATCTCCTGGATGGTTAAGACCTGGAGGAATGGTTCCTTGCAGAAACATAGGAGAGGCACCCATAAATAGAGGAGGTCAATGGGGGTGGTCTAGAGAGTTCAGCTAGAAGAACAACAATAGGGTGTTGTGGAGTTGGTTGTTGATCAGGTGTACTGGATTGCTTAAGGGTAGCCCGTGATGCTTGTAACATGAAAACACTCACAGAGTTAGGATCTGAGATAGGAGGGGGAGGACTAGGGACAACACCCAATAATGAGGAATCTTTGTAGACTTTGGGTGAAACACTAGTGGTACGAGTTGAACACTGTTTGTCGGAAATTAATGAGATATTGGACTTGAGGCAGGTCATGGATGCCAACTCGTAGTAAGTCAATTGATCGATGGTAACGATCTTCCCTTCATGGGGAAGCACATGTTGCAGAACACCACATATGTGATGGCTGACATAGCATATGTGTAACTATAACCTAAGAGAATGTTGTAATCCAAAGGGCATTGATGATTTCAATGTCGACGAGGATAGTCTTGCCTACAAGGGTCACTGAAAAATTGCAGTACATGCCAAGGATTTGGGAGGAGTATCCATCCCAAGCATGCAAAGTGATGGTGGAGGGTGACAACTTAGATGAGTTAAGTTGTTTCCAAACATCAACATACATCACACAGGTGGATACGCCTTCACCAATAATGCATTGGGAGATGATGGCATTCCAGACTCTAACTGGTATCTTGAAAGAAACAGATGAAGGCAATGGGGATGCTCTAATGTATCAAATGGGAAGATAATCAGATGATCGTTAGAAGGATCTACTGCACCTAAGGTAGTTAGTAGAGCTTTCTTTTGGGATGGGCATGAGTGGAGGACTTCCAGCGTCGACATGGCAGCAGGTGATTGCTCCAAGTCATCTACTATATTGTATGTTGATGAGCCTCATAAATGGGTAATTATATGGGCTCATTTTACCTCCTAACCTAGTCAAATCAACCATTCTCTTAACTTATTATATGATTTTCTGATTATATTCATGCTTATAGTGTGAGTTGAGTTAGTTATTATGCCATGTGGTCTAACATGTATTTAATGCAGATTATTAATGGATTTCAAGATCAAAGTCAAGGATCTAGTGGTCAAACTGCAGCAGTAACTCAAAGTAGACAAAGGAGAGGACTTATATGAGGGAATCCCCCTCGTTTATTGCTCCTCACTTTGAATTCCCCTTCATTCAGCTTGGAGTACAAGCAGCTGAATCATGCACTAGAAGGCAGCCGAGCAAGTGGAAGATGATTGTTAGTTATCTCAAGTTTTGGGAGCCAAGCCTCCCTGATTTCAAGGAAGCTTTTGGTAGCTTCAGATGTATAAGTAGAAAGGCCTAGGACCTCACTAGGGTCAACTTTTTTTGCTTATGTAAACTCTACTCAAATTTTGAGCTTACTATTTTATGACAGTTTTATGTAATCTTGCTATTTTTTTATAATGAAGATGGAATCCTTTTCGAGCTAGCACTGAGTTACCTCAGAGGGCTAAAAATCTTGGGTTAGGGCCCAATCCAAGTAGCCAAGCTTCTCTTTACTTGTATTTGTACGCTTTACTTCAGTTTGTAGATCAGTTTGTTGTTAGATGTATTTCTCTTATGGTTAAGAATAGGTTGTTTTTGATGATTTAGTAGTTTTCTTCCATTTGTGATTTTTGTAGCAGGTTAAGCAGTAATCAGACAATATTAAAAAGGCTAGCACAGTGCCTTGGCCTCTCTTCCTCCCTTTAGGACCATGATTTGAGGCAAAGACTCTCTTGTTGCCCCAAAAACACATATTTTCCTCATTCCCAAGACATCTAGTGTTTGGAGCTCTCTAGTAGGTTGATAGTCTAGTTTTGTTTTCCTTTAGATCTTATTTATCATGTTCACTTCTTGATTTGAAATAGTTCTTTTGTATGATTTACTTTCTTATATCATTTCTCAGCATTTCCTTCTATACATCATAGTTTAGGCCACTTTAATGCAAAACTTTGTTTTTCCTAGGATGCACTCATTTCATTGGTTTCTTGATTTTCTTGGTTGACTGTTAGTTTCTATGAAAAATATCTCTTCCAGTAGTAGGCCATCTGAATAGCAAGCACACCCTTCTTCTGATCCATGCCCTATAGGTCTCCCAAACCTCACCTCAATTCTGCCCTTGTTTCCTTCATTTTCCATAGAACTTCTTCATCTCTCCTTGAGCAAACCCAATCATCTTTCTCTCTCCTGGTGATTCATGGAAGACCGTAGGCACCATAAAACATCATTCCAACCTTCATCCACCTTTTCCACCCACTCGCACACCCTCAAAACAACGAAAATTTCTCTCTGCCTCCTCCTGTAGGCCTCTTGTAGTTTCCCTGTTTTCCTCCTATAGCTTTCCTGTGTCATCTTGTAGTTTTTTCTATAGGCTTTCGTTTGAAGGTTGAGTGTGGAAAAAGCCTCCAGAAGGCCACCTAAGACCTCCTAGGACCCATCCACACCATCCTACATCCTCCCAAGCTCCAAAACCGCCATCTAACACCAACTGTTCGCTGCCACACTCACACACAATAAATTAGATGCATGTTAAACTCACATAAAAACACATAAAAATCCAAAAATATGTTTTTTGCTTATTTATTTCCAGAAATAACATGGTTAGATTTTGTTTACTTGCTTGAGTAGGCAATGGCATTCCTTTCATGCTTTTCATAATGTTTTTGGCAAAAGTAGAATTAGTTTGTTAATTAGGGTTTACTAGGTTTCGCTTCACATTCTAGTCTTTGTCCTTTCTGCAATTAGAATGGCATTTGTAGAGTAATATTTCTTTCCTTTCATCACACATAGAGCTTCTTCTAAAATCTGTAGAAGTTGGCTTGAGCTCCTAGTGATCTTGCACCAACTGACCAAGTGACAACCTACAGGGAGAACTAGTACTTGTGCATATAGCATTGACGCTTCCAAGTTTGTTACGAACTACTTGGTTGATAAAAGTAAATTTGGTAGCCAAAAAGTTGCAACATTCTTGCTGCAATACTAGCGCTCACCATATGTATGGGAAACTATGTTAGAAGATGTATTACGATGTAATGGTCCCTTTGTAAAAGACCATTTGGTGTCATAAGAGGCTCAACAGATACTTTTGTTTTGGACTCAGTAGTAGACGAAGTTGAGGGTTTGCCATATTGATGTGATTGAGTTTTTATGTTGATATTGGAGGGGTTAACCTCATCAGAGTTCATCATAAGGATTTGGTATTCACTAAGACCAAAAGGTTAGGGGAGATGGGCTACTTGACCTGGCAGAGGTTGAGCAGCAACAAATCCTTACTGAGGGAAAGGATTTGTGAGCACTTCCCATTGAGATGGCACAAGATTCTGAGGTGATTGTTGAGCTCTAGAAGTTGCTTGGGCTTCCCACATTTGGCACATCTGGGGTAAAAGAGGACACTCATGTGTATAATGGCCATGTACACCACAACATGCACAAGGCTTGTTCATATGAATATCTTTATTCAGCTTGGGTTGGCTGCCCCTGTTGTTAGCTGTTGGTGTTAGGTTGGTTCCCTTGGGGTTCACTAGGCTAGTTACCTTGATTACCCTCATTACCTTTGTTACCCTTCCCCTTATTCTTTTTGTTCGAATTTTTTGGATTAGTAGCAATCTTCTATGAAAACACCTGACCTTGCTGAGGCGGTGGCTGTTTGGGTTAAGGATGCATGGGAGGCTACGGTGCTAATGCTTGAAGGATAGAGCGCGAGGCTATGCATAAGGAGGAGAAGCAGTTTGGTAGATAGGTTAGGGCCTTGGAAACATGTTGCTAGCAAGA
Organism: Pinus taeda; assembly: GCA_000404065.3. NCBI lineage: Eukaryota > Viridiplantae > Streptophyta > Pinopsida > Pinales > Pinaceae > Pinus > Pinus taeda. The sequence continues at coordinate 172,295 of APFE030845319.1, forward strand.
GGGGCATAAGTGTTGGAGGAACTGGTCCCCCCTACAGGTAGCCATAACTTTGCTGAGTATATGGTGAAGAGTGTGAAAGGAATCCCATGATAGCATTGATGGCATGAGATGCCCCAGGTGCATTGGCACTTCCAGGACAAGGGAGGTCTGGAATGATCGTATAGACATAACTGGATTGTGCATAAATTAGATCATATCTCAGAGAAGTTTGGTGAGCTTCTTCCTCGGTCTGAGGAAAATAGGATGCGACATCTTTTCCAATGGGAGATAAAAGGCTCCTAAGAAATGAATCTAGATAAACAAGGTCTTCTAAAGGTGGGGCATGACATGTGCTCCTCCTTCGATTCTACTCTTGAACATGGTCAGAAGGCGAGTGGCAGAGGGCTGATGGAATGTGGTCAATAGCTCTGTAGTAGTGTTGTACTGGATAGGTAACTGGAAATATGAAAGGAATGCTTTAGAAAGCGTCACGAAAATGGAATGATATGCGAACGGCTAGTCTACATACCATTTTGCAGCGTCTCTTATGAGCGTATGTTAGAATAGCCAAAGATGATGGAGTCATTGCTTATGAAGTTGGACGAACACCACATGTGGAAGGATCAAACATGGTTGGTATGATCCTCTCTAGCATTACCCTCAAACTTTTGGATGTTTGAGGGAAGCTTAGTCGGCATAGAGGTCCAACCAGCATCATGGAGTATGGGGCCGCTTATCAACTAGTTAAAATCCCGTAGACTTAACCCAACCATAAAGGGGAGCATGGTGGCTTCCGGAGTAGTTCCTGAGGCTGTTTCGCCTGATGTGATCACTGGTATAGAACCAGAGCCAACAATAGGTTGGGGGTTCTTGCACCAGCTGTGGGTCTAGACATGGTGACAATATGCGGTGAAGGAGGCTCACAGTCAGATGAGGAATCAGAAGAATCAGGAGAAGATTCGATATTGGGACTAAGAGGGCTATGAACTCAGACCCAGTGGGGAGAAGTAATATGCCCAAGTGGAAACTGGCAGTGAAGGCCTAATAGTCTTTGCGATAAATGCCTTGGTGGAGCAATGGTGGAGGGAGATCAACAATATATCTTTGTCGGAATGAAGGGAGATAAATTTATTATGTTAAGTGTTGGCTTGGTGCTATAAACCAAGCACCCTTCGCTTAAAATGTGCTTGTGTGTGCAAGTGCATTAATTGATTAATCCCAAATTGTGTTTGTAAAAAAAAGAAAAAAATCTTGCCAAAAATAAACTAAAATAAATAACAAAAAATGAACAACAAAACAATTAACTAAAGCCCACCCAAACTAGGTTTGCAAACACTATACTACTTGGTGGCTAAACCAATGGAAAATACACTGAAACGGTCAAGAGATATAAATGTTGGTGTGACTGGGATCAACCTACACTAAGCTACTAGAAAGTGGTGCAACAAAAACAAAAAACCAAAGGGGAAGATTGCTGCAAAAAGATAGGGAGATTAACACCTAGGGAAACTAATGGGACCCTAAGGCAAATGACCAAACAAGCTTAAATGTGAAACTATGGATGGTAACAAACTATCTTAATAGATCTGAAATAGAAAGGTAAGATCTGGAAAATGTGGTTGAAAGTGCTTCAGAAACTCAAACTACTCACTCAGCTAAACTCCTCCTAGAAAGGTGGAAGCATACTAGAAGCCCTAGGGGAGGCTAAATTTGACTTCGGCGAGTAAATCAGAGTGGATCAAGGCCTAAGCAGGATGAGAAAAAGGTCAAACAACCTAGCAAACAACACTTGGCAAAATCCAGAAACAAATGTGAAAAAAACCCTAAAACCCAGAAATCACAAATATTGACCTGTTTTTCTGTAGGGATCACATGTTTTGGGCTGTTTAGTGCATTCTAGCCTCCAGATCACACTTTTTTGGCCAAAATGTGTGATGTCTTCTACATGGATCTCGGTCAGTAAATCTCAGAAAAAGTGTCGCCTTTATCATGGCTAGTTCCTGTGACCTACGGAAGTCAGAAATTTAACAGATCTAGAGTTAAAAAACTAGGAAACATTAAGAAAATTGAAAAAATAAGAAACCATAAGCTGAAACCAAAGGTCACCTAGGTTTCTAGATATGAAGTATAAAACCCAGCGGAGTCGTCAATTTTTTTGTAGTGTTTTCTTCTCAAAGATGTACGAAAAGAACCCACTTAAGATTGTGGATGACAAACAATCTCAACAATATAAATGGATGCTAAACATTGTAGATCTGCAACAACTTATAGAAACAAAACCTGCCAAAATTCTGATCTATGCCACAATCATAGTTAAACAACAAAAAGAAAGAGTAATAACCCCAATCATCCAATGGAAACCAGATATACAAAGAATAGTTTTAGTATAACACTTGTGAAGGGAACAAATAAATGTTTCTAGCCCCCCTCTCTGGGATGGGTTCTTGGCTATCCTCAAACGTCTTCATCTTGTGTAGAGTCTCTCTCCTCTATAATTTGTGAAGAACAAATACTGGTGTGCGACAATGAAAATAATTAGAGTTACAACAGTCAGTGCAAAAATGAAAATGATCAAAAGTGAAAAATGAATGGAAAACCCTTTTGTTTATAACAAAATATTGAGTTATCCTCGAATAATGAGCAATAATAAAATATTATTGATCCCATTATTGGAATAACCACTTGGAATATTTTATTACATTTGTTTAGGAGGGAAAAAGTATTTAAACTTTTATTTAGAAATAATAAATAAATAAATGATTTATTTATCATCTCAAGGAATTAGTTAAGGAATAATAAACAAATAAGGGTTTATTTAATTATTCCTAAGGGATTTAGTCAAATGTGACCAAGAATAATAATTATTTAGTGATTAATTAATTATTCTTGGAGAAAAATAAGATAATTAATGATTTATCTGTTTATTTTTCATGATTGGGTCAAATATGACAAGGTATAATAATAAAAAATGGTTAAATTAATTATTCCTAGAAGAAAATCAAATAAATAGCGATTTATCTAAGTATTCTTCATGGGTTTAACTATAAATTACTTAACAAAAGTGGTTTATTAAGTAATTTCTCACAGTGAAAGTAATTTTACTATAGTAAAATTGGCTTTACATGGTGTACTTCGATCCATCTAGTAAATTAGGCTAGATGATCAATTTTTTTGGTGATAACAATATCTTCTCCAAAAAGAAAGAGCCCAAAAGCTTTGACAATAAATGCAAACCTAGAGGGGCCATCCATGAATGAAGTAGTTGGAATGGATTCTAAGGAGAACACTGGGCCCCTAAGTAATAGTGAAAAAATAATGTAAATCTACTAAAAGAGTGAAAAATTAAGGACTCGGGAACAATTTCAAAGCACAAGAAATTGTAGTATCACTAGATTTATCTCACATTTTGGAGCCAATAAATGGCCAAATAAGGCGAGGTAGAATCAACAACCATAGAGTCAAGTGTCCATACTCAAAAAGGAAAAGGTAAGGGCCAAATAATAAAGTAATTCAAAAAGATAGGTACGAGAACCAGTAAAGCTTTAATATAGACTATTGGCAAACATCTAGTGAATACAACCTAGTTGGTTGTGCTATTGTAGGTGTTTCCCTCCACCAAGCACTCTATCAATGAAGATTATCTCTTGGAATATCTAAGACCTCAATATCTGAGCTAAGAAAAGGTATCTTAAAGAAAGAACAAACAAGGAAAACCCTTTGATTTTAATGCTATAGGAAAAAAAAAAAAATTCAAGTGAGAAGGTACAAGAAATTATTGATCGATGTTGGGAAGGATGTCAAATGATGGTGTTGGATGCTAAAGGGAGTGTTGGGGAACTTGATATCCTTTGGAAACCCATTTAAGTGACCTTTTAGGACTGGATTTTACAAAAACATATCTTTTTGGGAAGATTTCATTATATTGGCACCAAGGAATTGGATTTATTGACAACCATGTATGGACCTCATATTGTTGTAGAAAAGGTAGCATTTATATCATACATTCGAGAAATTTTATCCCTAAATTAATATAAACTCTCGATCATAGGTAGATAATTTAACTTAATTAAATATTTGGAGGAAAATAAGGAAGGAATCAAGATTCTTGATCCTGAGACACAATGGTTTCTTGATCTTCTTCATGGCTTATAGGTTGTTGATCTCAACACCATCAATAGGGTTTTCACCTGGAATAATAACAGGGGATGGAAACATCAAGTGGCTAGTTGATTAGACCACTTTCTAGTATCTAAGACTCTACTAGGCCATGATCTATTTGTAGAATCTGGCATACTTCCATGCATAGAATAATATTATTAGCCAATATGTCTAGAATTAGATATTAAATCTACCCCTCATAATCACCTTTTCATGTTCAATAGATTCCCCAAATTCTTGACTAAAGCTAAGTATTGGTGGGAGGAAATATAGGTGCAAGGATGGAATCGTATGCACACTTTCCATATTGAACTTAATGAATTCAAGTAAAAAATTAAGGATTGGAAACATAAGGAATTCAGTCACATATCCACATAAATACCAACCTTGGAAACATACATGTAGCAGATTCAAAAACATATCATATTAAAGGGTCACTTAATGGCTTTGTTAATTGTATAAGGAAAATTTATTAATAAACTTGAGCAACATGAAAAACAAGAGGAGATACTTTGGAAGCAAAAAAATTGAGTGTTGACAATGTATTAATATACAAAGTAGTCTTTCAAATTAATCAAATAGTAAGGATTCGGTCGACGTTTTGAACCAACTAATGTGGTTCATCCTCAGAACAAGGTTCAAAATGTTTTGGAACCTTTTTACATTTTGGAACCTTGTCCTGAGGATGAACCACATTAGTTGGTTCAAAACGTCGACCCAATCCTTACTATTTGATTAATCTAAAAGATTGCTCTCTACATTATAGATAACACAATTCTTAGATCTAACAATGTATTAATATGTTTAATGATTTTGGTATCGATCTAGGCTACATGGTCTATTTTAATTGTCAACTAGGGTTGGTAGACTTGTGAGGACCTTTGCATTATACACACAGGAGGAAATTCATCACACTTATTCTAATGACCTAGTGAAAAGGTGCATGTGGATTCAGGATCAAATGAGAGGATCCACACATAAACAAAATATAGTTACTTGGCACTACAACCACCCAGTTTATCTAAGGGTGAGCTCAATGTCATTAGGTCTAAATTGGGTAATTCTACAACACTTGAGTCTACAATATGTATCTATGCAACCCTTTCACATAAGGCATGCCACAAAACCTCGTAAGCCACTTGAACTAAGGAAAACCACACATTCACACATTATTTAAAAGAAAGTTTCAAACTAACTGGAAACTAAATGATCAGACCAAATCGAAAAGTAAACCGTCAAACACACTTGAAATGGAAATTAAACAAAAGCCACAATACGAGAAAGTAATTATGAATCTACTTACAAATTAACAGATGAAATATTGGCACAAGGTTGTATCTTGAGTGGGCCCCTCCTCAAGTTTATCCTATGCCTCTATGTTTTTTAATCATTCAACATAGGCACAATGATAAGCTCCAAGATTCATACAAAATAACATAACATAGTATAAAAACTTTGTTAGAAACTAGGATAATACTGAGAGAGGGGTGAAGCAGTATTACAGGAATTTTCACAATTCAAAAACTTTCACTTATGTAATGATATTAGGACACCATAAATAACTTCAACAATTCATTCATACGAGCATGACATGAAATAATATTAGTAACACAAGGAGCACATAAATTATTCAAATTGTTCTTCAATTTCTTCTCAAGGCAAGTTGCAACTTTATGTTACAAATTTCTCTGGATACAACCTGCAAGAAGCTACAATTGCTTGATTTATCAACTACAATTGAATGGAGCTACAACCCCAAATATTTACCAACACCTACTGGAAGGAGCTACAACCCCTGATTTGCAAGCTACAAATTTCTTGCCATCATTGATTCATTTTTCATCCATTTTCATACTAGAAACATGAATTCCACCTCAAAAATAAACTAATTTTCCCTTTAACACACTCACCAAAACACCTTCAACAATCTCTGATTACTGAGAGATTCACCATCACACTAGCACACTAACACCTGACTTCACCACAAACTCTTGCATCGAGTCACTTAGAATTCCTCAATTCATTATGCTTATAAATAATTTGGCTTAGTAATTTTGGCATGATATTTTAGTTACCTTCACTTTAAATCTTTGGATGAGACTTTATTTTTTTCCTTTGTCCTATTCATTTCAGTCTTGTAACCCTACAGCTCAAGTTATCATTCACTGGTCTACAATTTCTTTGAGAAAAATTGAGTTAAACCATCATTTTCCTCAACTTTGGTGAGTTACAAGATTTATCAAAGGTTCTTCGATTTTTAACAAGCTCAAACTTTGGTGAAACTGCCAATTCTGCATGTTATAGTGTCCATTCCACTAAATGCTTCCACTTGTCTCATCCATGCCTACTTTATAATTTTTTGTGCTTATTGTTATGTTTATCATAACTGCTAAACTCAAAGCTTCTGACTCATTCATGCTAAAGCCCGAAGGCTTTCATAAAAGTGTTGTCAAATATAACTTTGTGGGTCCCTTCATTATTTGTCTTTTAGCACTCCTCTAAGTGAGTAATCAAGATTGTAGATCTGGCCTTTGGTTAACACTTCTGCTTGGGCTCTGTGTGCTTTTTTCTATCCCTAAATGGATATATATATGTATGCTTGGCTCTAGATGTCGATCTGCTCATTCAAGGCCTTTGATCATGGCCAAAGAACTTTATTTTATTTGGCACATAAGTTTCCACTAGCACTTTTGGAATTATAGCCCAGAGGTCTTATCTTATAATGCAAAACCTCCACATTGGGCCCTAGTTCTCTAACACATGAAAATGTTGCAAAACCACATCCTAGGAATGCTTTTCGAGACTTGACATAATGTCACTTGTGGGGAAAATTTCCACCTCCCACTCCGTCACTTGCCATAAATCCTGACCATGAACCTTTGGGCACCTTTGTATTACCTATAGGGTCTAGCTTGTGGGCTGAGTTGTCCTAGTGGGTTCACCTTTTCACTTCTCCCATTGGCCATTACTCTTCCAACCATATTGCCTTCATGTCCCAATGCGTGTATCATGGAATTTACCATCTGCTCTCATAATAAATCTTCCTAGGTATAAGAGTCATGATGTGGTCCCTAGTGGGGTCCTCCCACTCTTCTATCATTAGTTTCTTATGAATGCCATGTCTTTACAATGTTTTCCAACACTATCCTCTTGCTCATTTTCCCTTGTTAAATAATTTTAATAAAATTTTCAGATTCAATCCTATTGTTCCTCTTCTCGTTCCACATTTCCCAGTTGTGCTCCTTTGTGCACCCTTTACAATCCTTTTATTAGTTGTAAGTGGGGACCTCCTGCTTTAAGTCTTTGATAGTAACAATGCTTCTAATGCGCTATTGTCATGCCACTTCTACTTGGCTAATGTCATCCCAATAGTTCCATTAAAGGTTCATTAAGGTTTATCTGGGGTATGATCACCAGGCTACCTCCATCGGGCTAGGTTGTTGTGTGGTCTCCACCTTAGACCAATAAAAATGCTCCTTACTACTGCATTGTATGCTCCACATTTACCTGACACTTTAGGTGGAAGCTCCACCAATGAATCCACTGTGTTTGGTTGTGCACCAAAATTAAATATGTGCCAAAAGGATCTCCAACCACTTTTAACTCTGCAAGGTTTTGACTTTTTTCTAGACCTTTGACTGACCATAACTTCTAATCCAGGAGGGAATTTTCAACCTTCGACATACCACTCGAAGTATCTTTCAGAGATATATCCATATAAGTGGGTTTCATATGCATTTTTAATGATATATTATACATGAAATGGAACCAAGTCTCTGTCCCATTACTGCTCGCCTCACAAATATGCTTGGAAACATATGAGCCTTGCAACACTTTTTCCATCATCTTATTTTCCTTGGCCATCAATGATTTTCCTTTTCCATCAATGAAAACACAATTCTAAAATCCACCCCCCCTGTAATTGATGGAAAAATCATGATCAAACAAGACATCATCCTTAAGCCATATCAAATATGATTGTCTCAAATTTTTCCTTTGGATGCTACTACCCCTATTATGCACTTCTCTCTATGGTGTTGTTGTTATTCTTCTATATCATGAATTCTACTTGTTGTTGTTTGATCGATAAGACCTCTATCCATTTGACATCAATTAAAAACACAACAATATGCTCCCCCTGAAGCCTTACTCCCCGTGGCAACAATCTTCCCCTATCTTGTTGATCCCATGGACATGGAAAATCCATTTTGATATGTGGAAGGTATACCAACTAGTATTCTTCCTCTTGAAGGAAAAAAAATTGGAGGGAAGAAATAGGAACAACTCACAATCTTTGCCTCAAATACTTAAATTGTTCTCTTGGAAGAGGTTTGGTGAAAATATCAGCAACATGTTCTTTTGTAGGAACATACTCTAGCTTCATAATCTAATTGGCAAGTTTCTCTCCCAGGAAATGGTACTTCATTGGAATATGCTTTGTCTTGGAGTGGAAAATTGGATTCCTTGACATGTTGATGGCACTTATGTTGTCACAAATAATGGGTATAGGATGATCATAAAACACTTGTACATATTACAAGTGTTGGCATTATGATATAGATGTTGTCCTTGATGGAAACTCACTCAGATGAAAGCTCACAGTGCAACAGGTCAAAGAATTACAGATCATACTACAAATAATGAAGAAAGAGAGGTATACGTAGGTTCACCTTGTCCAAGTTATGTATACATGCAGGTTTACTGAACAAAAGGAGTGTATACATACACACACTTTCACAGAAGGAAAAGCATGTATATCTTGGAAAAACAAAGTTCTTGGTCCAAGGTATTTGACCCAAGGTAATTGGTCCAAGGTATTGATCCTAAGTAGTTTTGGTCCATGGTATTGAGAAAGGCATAAATCTATATAAGGAGGAGAAGATCATTAGGCCAAGTGTGTAAGTATTTTGAATATCTTATGAGGCATTGGATCATATATTTAGGTTAATGAGCTTCTGATTGTTTGCTTGATATGATCTAAGGAGGCACCTATATGCCCGATAAAGGCTGATGGACCGAGATCATAAAGGCTTAAAAGTATTATCATTATGTGGTTTGATCTTGAACAATATAGATCTGAATATTGATGCGTGTTTTATTCTGTAAATATGATGATTTGGGTATAACTAAATTCTGGAATAGTTGTGATGTTTTGAGTTAGCATTTACAGATCTGTACACAGGTTCGCTTTTGTCGAAGAGCGTATACATGCTGGTTCAGCATATCGAAGTAGCATATACCTTATGAAGTATGATGTTTAAAGTTTCAGTTTTTTCTATTTGCTGTTGCAGAGTTCTGGGTTTTGCTTTGGGTTTTGGTGACTGTATTATGGTGACAATGTTCTGAATGATCAGATTAATTGAATGTGATTTACTATAGTGATGATGGGTTGTCAAGTGATTGATTGATTTAGTTATGGTTGATTCAAAAATTGACGATTGAGTTTCAGTGATTGGTTGATGCAGATGTATTTGATGTTTGTATTGCAGTTGTGATTTTCTGAGTTTCAATATTGTTGATGCGTTCAGTATGAAAATTGGATGAAACTTGGACTTCAGATTGTGGTTTTGTGTTCCAGGAGTATCCAGTCTAAAAATTCATGAAACGTGGTCCCTAGTGGAAGAGTGGAGTTTTCCGTAGGCTGGCACCTATGTACTAGTAAACATATTGGCTAGTATAAGAGCTAGGGGTTTGTAGCTCCCTTCTAGTAGTAGCTAGAGAACGAAATAAGGTTGTAGCCTTATGTAGGTGGGTTCTTGTGTACTGGTATGAGTCTGCACCAATACAAGATTGTAAACAAATTTTCTTATTATTAAAAGAAGACATAGACGATAGCAGCAGGTGATTTTTACCCACATTGGCTTTCCACCTTATATCTTGGTGTTCATGTGTGTTTCTTATGTGTGATACTTTATTCTGCTTTCACTGCACTATCTAATAAATCTCTGATATACTAGTTTAAGCTCAATACATGATAAATTGTCTAAATCAAAAGTTCTTTGCAATACATGGGTTGCTTTAAGTACAGTCATGTGTACATGCTAATTCACTTCACTGAAGTAGCATATATAAATCTATTTGGGAATTTTTTTTTAGATATGATAATACTGATTCACCCCCCTCTCAGTATTATTTCCAACAATTGGTATTAGAGCAGGTCCTTCAGAAGAAGCTTGATCGCTAGAAGGGAGATCCATCATCATGAGTAATCAAGAAAGCATGGGATCTATCAGACCACCAATCTTTTATGGCAACAACTTTATTTATTGGAAAATAAGAACCAGATCCTATCTAAAATCACTTGGAATGGATGTCTAGGAAATTGTGGAAGGAGGATATACATTTCCAACATCAATTCCTAAAGACATGGTAGGTAAAGAGCAATATGAAACCAATGCCAGAGTTGTCAATACTTTATTGGGAACTTTGTCACAATCAAAGTTTTTCAAAGTCATGCAGCTCAAATCAGCTAAAGAAATATGGGACAAAATCATTCTGAGCTACATGGGAGACTCTAAGGTAAAACGTGCTAAGATTTTAACTCTCAGAATTCAGTATGAAACTCTTAAGATGCATAGTGATGAAAGCATAACTAGTTACATCCTACGTATAGATGAGGTTGTCAATTTTATCAAGAATCTAGGTGAAGAAATTAAGGAAGTTACCTTAGTTGAGAAAGTTTTGCAATCCTTGTTTGCTAAATTTGAATCCAAAGTGTTTTCCATAGAAGAAAAATAGGATCTGCAGAATATCACTATGATGCAGCTTCACGGAATCTTAATTGCCTTTGAGATGAGAAAAGGAGGAGCATCAGATATGAGAGAAGCCACATTCAAAGCTTCAACAAAAGGAAAGGAAGAACACAATGAATCAAGACATATTTTAGAAGAAGAATATGAGGTAAACTTTGTCAAAAAGATTCAATGGGGTTCTAGAAGGTTTAGAGGTAAGTTACCCTTCAAATGCTTTTCTTGTGGCAGAGTCAGTCATTATGCTACCAGATGTCCTCATAAAGATAAAATTGAAAAAGGAAAGGAATATGCAAAAAGGAATAGAAAACAAGTTGTGAATAAAAGGAGTTACTATACTCATGAATATAGTGATGGTTTATCTAATAGTGATGAAGATGAAACTGGACAAGATTACAGACTTTTCATGGCTTATGACAATGATATTTTTTGGGATGCCTTAGAAGAGGAAGACCTTCATGAAGAAATATCTAAACTCAAAATCTATTTAGAAGAAAATAATATGATTATAGATACCTTAACATACCAACTTGATGAAAAAGAAAAACACAATGAAAAACTAGAATGTGAAATTGTGGGTCTAAGAAAGGTTCATGAGAAAATGAAATCTCTCAATCTTAGATTTGCTAAAGGATCAAAAAATTTAAATGAAATTATCAAAGTTTAGTTTTCTCCTCTAATAAACATAGGTCTTGGATATATTGAAGAAGCATATCAATCACAGAAGTTGTCAACCTCAACCAAAAGCTATCTTGATGCAACCAGTGAACAGTATGACAATTGTCAACAAAGTCATAAAGCATATCACCAGGTAAATTAGACTCAATTTAATCCAAGGATGAATAGAAGCCACAACCAATCTTACGTAAATCACACTCAATTTTCTCCAAAGATGAATATCAATAGAAACTACAATCACCGAGTTAATAGATTCGATAGTCATAGGAACTTCTTTAATGGGCAATATTTTTCATGTCATAATTTTGGACACAAAGCTGCTCAATCTATTGCTTACAAAAGCATCATGACTAGAGAAGCACGAAATCAAAGGAATGTAACAGGGATCAAGAAAAGTTCCTATAATAACTTTTCTCTTCTTGAAAATGAAATAGAAAGCTCAATCTGTAGCAACTTTGGTCATGAAGAATCTGAATGCAAGAGAAAATTTTGGCAAACATCTTGAAAGAAGAAAATTCCATTAAATCCCAAGATATCGAGAAGCAAATAATCTCAAACAGAAAGATGTGGTATAGCATTGTATGCAGAAGGACAAGAAAATCAGTGGTACATTAATAGTGGATGCTCAAAACACATGACAAGTGACAAAGAAAAACTTCACTGATATAATGCCTTAGAAAAGGAAAAGAATGTCTCATTTAGAAATGAAATTCCTGTTGTCATAAAAGGTAAAGGCTCTATTTTCTTAAAAGAAAAGGTTAAAGATGGAAATGTTATGTATGTAGACGGTGTAAAGCATAACCTGTTGAGTTTTAGTCAAATGTGTGATCAAGCAAATGAAGTGGTGTTTCGATCAAACGGATGTGTTGTTCATGAGCTTGATACAGGAGAGACTATGATCAAAGGTACAAGAACTCCAAACAACTTATACATACTCAAGGGAGGACAACAACAGTGCTATCTAAGCAAAAATGATGAAAACTGGCTAAGGCATAGAAGATTGGGACATCTAAGCTTTTCTAAAATAAGAAAAGCATGTAGATTCAAGGTTGTTCGTGATCTTCTAGATATTAGCATCCCTGAAAATACAATATGCAAACCATGTCAAATCGGTAAGCAAACCAGAGCTCACTTCATGGAAAAAGAAGGGTCAGCTAGTAAGCCTCTTGAACTTTTCCATACTCATTTATGTGGACCATCAAGGAAAAAGTCACCTCGTGGAGAAGAATACTTTATTTTGTTCATTGATGATTTTTCCAGAATGTTTTGGATAGGTCTTCTAAAGCATAAAGATGAAGCATTCGAAAAGTTCCAAGCCTTCAAAGCTTTGGTTGAAAATGAATGAGATTGAAAAATCAAATGCCTCAGATCTGATCGAGGAGGGGAATTTAACTCGGATGAATTTTTTGGCTTTTTTGAACAACATGGAATAAAAAGGCAATTCTCCACCGCAAGGACTCCTCAACAAAATGGAGTGGTATAAAGGATGAACATAACTGTTAAACAAATGGCTCGAGCTATGCTAGATGAATCTGGAACTCCTGCAACCTTCTAGGGTGAAGCTGCATTCGCTGTCGTAACTATTCTCAACCAAGCAAATATTCAGGTAAATAGCACTCAAACTCCACATGAACTTTGGTATGGTAAGACTCCTACTGTAAAATACTTTAAAGTTTTTGGAAGCAAATGTTATATCAAAAGGACTGATGAAAAACTTGGTAAGTTTGAGCCTAGAACAAATGAGGTATTCTTCTTGGTTACTCTTCCCAAAGTAAAGGATATAAATGTTATAATAAAAGACTTGGGAAAATTGTTGAAAGTATTGATGTTGTAGTTGATGAAGCATGGAAAAATCCAAAACAGATAAAAATAGAAGATTATAACAATGAAGAAGATGGGGATTATTTTCCCACATCAAATCAAAATGATATTGAAGAAGAAACAAATGAAGCACCAGAAGAAGATATAACGATAGAAGAAAAGACTTCATCTAGGTATGTTCAGAAAAATCATCCAAAAACTCAAATTTTAGGGGAAAAAGAGGTAGGTGTACAAACAAGAAAAACTATTACAAAGACCTCCAGCTATCTAGCATTACTATCCTCCTCCGAACCTCAAAATGTAAATGAAGCATGCAAAGATGAATGTTGGGTCAAGGCCATGAATAAAGAACTTGAGCATATTGAAAAGAATAATACTTGGGAATTAGTTCCTAGACCTCATGATATAAATATTATAGGAACTAAATGGATATTCAAAAACAAGTTGAATGAGAATGGAGAAGTCATTAGAAACAAGGCTAGACTTGTTTGTAAAGGGTATGCTCAACAAGTAGGTATAGATTTTGAAGAAAATTTTGCAATTGTTGCTATACTTGAAGCCAGAAGGATGTTTCTTGCTCTTTCTAGCTTTCAGAAATTCAAAGTATACAAAATGGATGTAAAATCTTCTTTCCTTAATGGAGATTTATAAGAAGAAGTTTATATTGAACAACCAGAAGGATTCATTCTTGGAAATGATGCAAAACTTGTATGCAGACTGAAAAAGGCTCTCTATGGTCTGAAACAAGCTCCAAGGGCCTAGTATTACCGCCTTGACAAATATTTACACCAACAAGGTCTTTCAAAAGGTTCAGCAGATAGCAATCTATATACAGAGATTGAAACTGATAAATTGCTAATTATTGTTTTTTATGTTGATGATATCATTTTTGGTAGCAGTGAAGAATCCATGAGTCAGAATTTTGCTTCAGTAATGCTGCAAGAATTTGAAATGTCCTTGCTTGGTGAACTTTCCTATTTTCTTGGTCTACAAGTTCAACAAAATAAAGATGCTATTTTTCTTTCACAAACCAAACATCTCAAACAGATCTTGAAAAGGTATGGCATGGAAGATTCTAAACCTGTATGTACCCCAATGGTAACAGGATGCAGTCTTATCTCAAATGATGAATCAACATTAGTACATCAACCAACTTACATATCCATGATTCGTAGTCTTCTTTATCTAACAGGTACCTGACCTGACATCATGCATGTAGTAGGAATAGTTGGAAGATTCCAAGCAAATCCAAAGGAATCAAACCTTCAAGCAGTGAAAAGAATTTTCAAATATCTTCAAGGAACTCAGAACTTTGGTTTATGGTATCCCAGAGATACAGATCTTACTCTTCATGCATATACAAATGTAGATTGGGTAGGAAGTGTTGATGACAAAAAAAGCACTAGTGGTGGTGCATTCTATATGGGTTCCAAGTCAATGTCTTGGTTCAGCAAGAAACAAAGTTCAATTGCATTATCTAAAGTTGAAGAAGAATATGTGGTTGTTTCATCTTGCTACACACAACTACTTTGGATGATGTAAACCTTGCAAGACATTCAAATCACATGTACTCCACCCATCTCCATTCTATGTGATAATACATGTGCCATCAATATTTCAAAGAATCCAGTCATGCACTCCAAGACCAAGCACATACCCATCACATACCATTTTCTACATGAACAAGTGCTTGAACAAAAGGTCAAATTGGAGTATGTTCTCTCCAAAGAACATGTTGCTAATATATTCACCAAACCATTGCTCGGAGAGACATTTGAATATCTCAGACAAAGGCTGGGAGTAGTTACTGCATCATCCTGCTGTTAAATCCAATTTTCCAGAGAAAGGTTATTATATGTGTGTTTCATGAATTATAGTCATGTACACATGTGAGTTTCTGTGGGTCAAGGAGCGTATATGTTTTTCAGACAAGAAAAATAGTGGGCCAGGCTCTAATATGGGTGCTCTGACTGATATTGATGATTAATGTATATCAATATGCTTTGTTCATTAATTTTTATCTAGCTGACAAATATGCCTTGATCATTGACCTGTTAACAATGCACGGGTAGCACAAGTTCAGGGGGAACATTAGCCTTCACGTACATTCAGCATTGTTGGCATTATGGTTGCTGAGTCTAGCTATGGTTTCAGATATTTATACCATTTGTTACTTAAGTCATGTAAAAGTCTAGGGTGTGATATGTCTTCTCATACTTTTGAATGAGTCCTCTTGGACAAATGATGTAATTAGTATCCCCACTTTACATGGGATGGATGATGTAATATTATTGTTTTTGTCATGTATAAACAATTGGCTTATCCCCACTTGGTTGGGAGATGGATGTATGTATGAAGCATTGTTGATAGGAAGGTCATCCTCACGTAGTTGAGTTATAGAGTCATGTTATTCTTTTAGAAAATATTTTTACAGACTCTGCTTGTGATTAGGGGGAGCATGGATGGTTTCAGTGCATCTCAACATGTACAAAAGGGGAGCTCAATCAGAGAATTCAGCATGTACTCAGAGGGAGCGTGAACAAGATAATGTATGCTAAAGGGAGAAAATATCTCGGTCCACCCTTTTCCCTTGATTTCAAAGGGGAAGAGTGACTTGGTGTTGTTGTTTCCATCAAGTCCAAAGGGGGAGATTTTTAGCATTATGATACAGGTGTTGTGCTTGATGGAAACTCACTCAAATGAAAGCTCATAGTGCAACAGGTCAAAAAATTACAGATTAGACTACAAAGAATGAAGAAATAGAGGTATATGCAGGTTCACCTTGTCCAAGCTGTGTATACATGCAGGTTTATTGAAAAAAGGAGCGTATACATACACACACACTTTCACGGAAGGAAAATCACATATATCTTGGAAAAGCAAAGTTTTTGGTCCAAGATATTTGACCCAAGGTAATTGGTCTGAGGTATTTGGTCCTAAGTAGTTTTGGTCCATGGTATTGAGAAAGGCCTAAATCTATATAAGGAGGAGAAGATCATTAGGCCAAGTCTGCAAGTATTTTGAATCTCTTATGTGGTGTTGGATCATATATGCAGGTTAATGAGATTCTGATGGTTTGCTTGATCTGATTTAAGGAGGCACCTATATGGCTGATGAAGGTTGATGGACTGGGATCATAAAGGCTTAAAAGTATTATCATTATGTGGTTTGATCTTAAACAATATAGATCTGAATACTAATGCGTGTTTTATTTTGTAAATATGATGATCTAGGTATGGCTGAAGTCTCGAATAGTTGTGATGTTTCGAGTTAGCATTTACAGAACTGTACGCAGGTTCGCTTTAGTAAAACAACATATCCACACTAGTTCAACATATCGAAGTAGCATATGCATTATGAAGTATGATGTTTAAAGTTTCAGTTGTTTCTCTTTATTGTTGTAGAGTTCTAGGTTCTGCATTTGGTGACTGTATTATGGTGACATGTTCTGAATGATCAGATTGATTGATTGTGATTTGCTACAGTGATGATGGGTTGTCAAGTGATTGATTGATTTAGTTGTGGTTGATTCAGAAAGTGATGATTTAGTTTCAGTGATTGGTTGATGCAAATGTATTTGATGGTTGTATTGCAGTTATGATTTTTTGAGTTTCAATGTTGTTGATGGGTCCAGTATGAAAATTGGATGAAACGTGGCCTTCAGATTATGGTGTTGTGTTCCAAGAGTATCCAGTCTAAAAATTCATGAAACGTGGTCCCTGGTGGAAGAGTGGAGTTTTATGTAGGCTGGCACCTACGTACTAGTAAAAATATTGGCTAGTAGAAGATCTAGGGGGTTGTAGCTCCGTTCCAGTAGTAGCTGGAGAATGAAAGAAGGTTGCAGCCTTCTGCAGGTGGGTGCATGCATACTGGTATGAGTCTGCACCAGTACAAGATTGTAAACAAATTTTCTTATTACTAAAAGAAGACAGAGATGACAGTAGCAAGTGGTTTTTACCCACATTGGATTTCCACCTTATATCTTGGTGTTCATGTGTGTTGCTTATGTGTGATGCTTTATTTTGCTTTTACTACACTATCTAATAAATCTATGATATACTAGTTTAAGCTCAATACATGATAAATTTTCTAAATAAAAAGTTCTCTGCATATACGTTGGTTGCTTTAAGTACAGTCACATGTGTACGCTAGTTCACTTCACTAAAGTAGCATATAAAAATCTATTTGGGAAATAAAATTTTAGATATGATAATACTGATTCACCCCCCTCTCAATATTATTTCCAATAGCAAGATATGCTTCATCCACAATAGTTAAGTGCAAAAAGATGTTGCTGCAATATATTCTACTTCAAATGTAGATAAAAAGATGGAATCTCGCTTCCTGGTCAACCATGAAACTAGACATTCTCCAAGAAACAATGCACCACCACTAGTGCTCTTTTGATCATCTACATCACCTACCCAATCAACATCAATAAAAATAGTTAGTGAAGAATATTTACCTATTGGGTACCAAAATCCATAATCCATGGTACCTATGAGATATCTAAGAATCCCCTTGGCTATTAGTAGATGGCTCTATCTCGGAGCTACTTGGAACCTACCAACAATACCAACATCCTAGATAATGTATGGTGTTGAAGCTATCAAATATAATAGGTTTCCAATAACATATTTGTATAGAGTATGATTAATTGTTGGTGATTCATCAATATTACTAAGCTTTTTGTTAACACCCAGGTTGTTCCCTTTGACTCTAAGGGAATACAGCCGGGGTAACCACTAACCAATCTTTGGATTGCAGCTTCTAGCCAAGCTGTAATCAGAGAGGGCTCTCTCTTTATAATTTGTATCTGTTCTGATGGTATTTTAGGCTAGATGTGAAGCTCAACTTTGGTTTAATTGTTTGGTTGGAAAGGTTCAGTCAAAACATGTATGCTTTTACCAGAATCTTGCATGACATTGGGCAATGGAGTCAGTGGTCCTTTGGTTTGGTGTGTTGTGTTGATACTTGTAATGAAAGCTGCAGAGAAAGATAATTGTCTGAGGAATAATGCTTTGAAATTGAGTTTGGGTATGATATGTTCAGTATAAGAAAGGCAATTAAGGACCTTTCTATAAACTGATATGAAAAGAAAGCAATTGTTACCTGGAAGCATTTAAGAATTTCTAGATAACATTCACAACATGGAACTAAATATAACATGAGCATTTAAGAATTCATGTCAGTTTTAATCCTGAAGAAAACATTTACAGCAATATAAGATTGAGCACAGGGTGCGAAGAAACATATCCTGAACTATTCTTTTTCTTTATTGCCAGATATGATGGAAACATGAAAATGAAATAACATAGGGAAACAGAACAGAGCTTAAAGAAAACATATCATTCCACCAGACAACACAGGGATTCTGTGACAACACTTAGATTATCAACAAGACACCAGAGTTCCAGGAAATCACTGAGCTGAAATTGCTCTTTGTATTAAACTTTTCTAAAAAGTACAGAGTATACATGCCTCAGAGTAAAATTCCCAACCCCTTATGCGTTACTAAGGGGAGTATATATACAAAATTTACATAGGAAAATATCTGAATGGAGAGTAAATGTTCCATAAATGCTCAACCAACTGCTGGAGTGCAGCCGCTGAGAGAGTAAATGATGTAATCACTTTTAGTCCCTTAGCTGTCAGAAAATGGTCAGAGACTGCTGACTTGGTGGCTCTTGGAGTTGGCTAAGGGTACACCGCAAAAATTTGCGCATTTCTTTATCTTTTGGCTAGCCGTCATAGTCTACATGCTGAGTCAGCATTCAGCTGCTTTTAATGCTCACTTTATCCTTCTGTTTGTCTTGTATTGACCTGGAGCTGGCAGTGACCGAACAGCTGGAGCTACCGTGGTAGAATTTGAAGCATTGCTTGCCACCAGTCTTCCTTAGGCATTTGATGCCTCCTAATCTTTATTAAGGTCTCATCGGCCTCTGTATACCTATAAAAATTAGGAGGAGTCTCAAAAAGGTGGTTCACTTCATTTTCAATAAAGAATAGGCCTCCCAATTTATCATATAAACTCTGTCCTGAGGGAGACCCTATCTGTTCAGATGCACTGCTAGATGCAGTAATCTGATTCTCAATATATGTTGCCATTCTGTTGGCAAACTGATCCTGGAGACTAATTTTCCTGCACCAGTTAGGAGGCTGGGCAGGCCTTTTGCTTGCAGTTTTGCCAACTTGACCTTGAATTCCTCCACATCTGCTGTGATCTCATAGCACTTCCTCTCCACAGCTTGTACATAATTCCTGAGAGTGAGCACTTTCTTGGTAGTGAGAACGGCTTCTGTTCTGTTGGGGATACCTATGGCTGCCAGTTCCTCCTGCTCCTGCCTGTTTAGGAAGTCTATTATTCTGTTGGCCTATTCTGGTCTGTTTCCCAGTAGTGTTTTGGCTTTATTGATTTCTATATGTGCTTGGCCCAGCAATTCCATCTGCTGATGTATCGTTTTTATTGATTTCCATTATTGGGTCATGGATTTGCTTATTTTGGCCCATAAGATCCTTTTTATTTCGGCCATGGCTGTTTCCAGATTCAATTCTTTTTCTAAGGCCTTTATCTTATCCTTGAGGGCCTTTATTTCTTTGCCCTGCTCTGCCACAGTTACCTTAGACTTGTCATATTTGGACTCCAGCTCTGCCAATTTCTCCTTGGCTTTCTTTATTTCATTGGCCTGGAGTTCCATCTCTTTGACAGCCTTGGTCAATTCCTCTATACTTGGATTGGCCTCTTGGGCTGCTGATGTGCCTGCTGCTTCTGTTGTGGGGGCCAATGTTGCCCCTGATGTTGCTGCTGTTGTGGAAGTAGTTGGAGGAGCTTGGGAAGTAGATTCTCCTTGTTTGTCTTGTATTGCTCCTTCCAGCTCTTTCTCCAATTCATAGATCCTCTGATCCTGCTGCAATAAGAGGTCTAGCTGGTCCTCAGCCTATTTTTGCTTTTGAAGCTCAGCTGTTTGAGGGTGCTCGGTGGGTTGCAGCTTCAATCTCTTCCTTAATGCATTGAGATCATCATCCTTCTTCTTCATGAGGGCCTTTACACCTGTCGGATCACTAGGATCATGCCCTAGATCAATAATGATATCCTCAAGAGACTTTATTCTATTGTCCTTGGCCTTAGAGGACATCCTCTCAATATCTAGCTGAGTGTTGGTGTTCTATAAGGACTCTTTCAGCTCATGGGCCAATGTGGCCTTCTCTACCAAGGTGGCATAGACCATCTCCCTAGTCTGCTTGTGGAGTTCAATCTGGTCCATGGGATGTATGTCTTTAGCTAGGACCTCCACCCTTGTCTTTATGAAATCTGCAGCTGTCTTAGGTTGCGGCCCTTTGGGCTTAAAATGACTAAATATCATTTTTTCTTCTAGGATGTCATAAACAGACATCAGTCTCTCTTGCAGGGCTGGTGTAGCATCTATGAACTGTTTGTATACCTCAGCCCTCAATAGCTCATTCTGAGCCTTTATTTTCTTAAAAGAAGCCTTGGTGCTCTTGGGCTTCTTGCTTTGTTGTGATGGAGAGGACACCTCCAAGCCAATCTGTAAAGTTTGCTCCTGCTGAAAGGATCTTGTCCCTGTGTGCTGGTTGCCCTCCCTGTCCTTTGCCATACTGTTCAAGACATCTTCAGTATTGTCTTCCACCTCTAGGGAGTCTGCCCTTTGCCTTTTGGCTTCTGGCTGGTGGGAGGATCCACTGAGAGGAGTGGACTCTTCTCTTTCTCTTTTTATTCCCCTTTCTTCATGTGCTGGGGTCTGCAAAACTGGGGTAGTTAATGGCTCAGTTTGAGGTGGTGGTGTTTGCATTATGGGGGTTTCTGGCTGCCCAGTCTGTGGCAGAACAGTTTGTCCTTGTTGCTTCCCTGTTTGTTGCTCTTTCAACTGCTCTGTTTGATGGGCTGACTATTCCTTTCCTGCTTCATCCTCTGCACCCATTATGCCTTTGCCTTTGTCTGTTGCTGCTGTTGTTGTAGAAGGTGCCTGTGGTGCAGTCCTTGTAACCGAGGTCCCTTCTCCTACTGAGTGAGGTGGTTTGAAAGGTACCTGCTGCACATAATCCAGGTCAATTGTCTTCTCAAGCTCTTTCATATTTTTAAGCATTCTTTCTTCTTCAGTTAAGCTCTCAACTAGAGTGTCCGGCTACCATTCTTATAAGTTGGCATATTTTTCTATGTGTGGGTAGTGGCAATGCTTAATAGCCAGGAGCCTATACTTATTTCTACTAGCAGTGATGAAACCTTGAGGGTCATAATGGACCCATCGAAAACTATAGGACAGCTTGTATTTGTCCTTAAGGATCAAGTCTACAACTTCCCATCCTTCCTTCTTGTTCATGATGAAGGGGCCCAACTCATTTTTGAAATTAAGGTGGGCCTTTTTCTTGGAGCTGTGGAAGTGGGTGAGGTCTGACTGAATTAATTGCCTATAATACTCCAAGGCAAACAACCTCATAGGTACATATTTGGGGAGCCTGTATGGACATAGCTCACATCCATAGACCCTGAATACGGTATGGTATTCATATAGGTACCAGTCACCTATTTTATTATTCTTAGAAATCTACAGAGCTTTCTTTATCTCACTAGATATCCTAGGAGGAGGGGACTTCATCAGCATGCAAGAGATTGGGTATACAAACTGGTCAACAAATTCATAGTAGGTATAGGGTGAATTTGTGACCTTGTGATAAACTGAGTTCCAGAAGATGACAGATCTTCTCTCCCCTCTATGATCCAGCCTTCTGATGTAGCATGGGAAGGCTTCAGAATGATGAAACATGAACATATGGTAGATGTAAGCTGAGTATCTAAAGACCCCCTGTCTATCCACTTTGCTCAACTGATCATGAATTTTATTGGCTATGAACTTAGAAAAGTTATACTTTCGGGCAAGGGGTTGGCGTGGGTTGTAAATAGACAGCAACACTAGCATGGCTTTATCCACATGCTCACTGTTTTGGTATCCCAACACATAGGCTATCATGTCTAGTAACAGCCTGCCTACATCATTGAAATGCACATTTAGATAAGGAGGTGGCCCTGTAGGCTGGCACTCAGGTCTCATGAAGGTCCTGGTGACCTTTTGCAGCTCTTCACTGGTCATCTTGTCACCAGCTTCCAGCAAATAGACTTCATGGAGAATGGGATCAGCAACTCTGTCTGATCAACTGTAACATTTGTTGATGGACTCAGATTTATGTAGAAGAGGATCCTCCCTGATGGAGTATTGACAGCTCTGTGCTGCACATCATAGTGTTCAGCACATAGGTGAATGATTTCAGGGAAAACTTTCACAGCTGGGAGACAGTAATAGGGAAGGTTTGACTCCCAAATCCTATGTGTACCATGCCCATCCTTATAGTCTTCCCTCAGTTGAGTGAAAGTCTGCAAGAAGTCCCTGTTTCCCTCAAAGTCTTAATTGAGACAATCCTTGTCAACAAATGGCAAGGCCTCCAGCTCCTTATTTGTTTGATTTAGTGGGGCCACACTGAGGGATGAGGATGCAGAAGCTGCCATGATATAATCTAAATCTGTACAGGTAGAGGTAATGGTTTGACAAGTCCTTAAATATTTTTAGCAGCAGGTCAACTGTAAACACAGTCTAGTGTCCTTCTTTCAGTGGAAAATGCAAGCTGGCTTTTGTAGTTTGCTGCAAATTTCACAGGGATGTGAATTGCTAATGGCAAGTTGCAGAGATAGTGATGTTTCTCTGGTAAGAATGCAGGTGGCCTGTACTTGGCAAAAGGGAACAATGTCGAGTACCTCGGGGGCAATTTTGCGGTTTCAGCCCGTGGAATGAGCACTCCAATGTCAAATTATGGTTCAGGGGTGGTGCAGGTTGCTTTGGTTTACTTCAGGTAACAGGCAGAGCTGAATTCAAGAGTTTTACCAGTCTTTTAATGGTGAATTTTTACAGAGAATTGAAATGTATGGGCAAAGTGGGAAAACTGGCGAAATACCTGGAAAAACTGGCTTGGAAGCTTGCGGGCCGGGATGTGGACTTGTAGCGGTTGAAATGTTGAATTTGATGGCTGCAGGACAAATTTCGCGGCAGCTGGTCGACAACGGCTACTTCTTTTGCACGTGAAAATGACTGAAAACGGCTCATTTGGTCGTTTATAACGTTAAATTTGGAAAAAGTGTGCATTCGGCGCTTTTCCGCCGATGACGTCAGCATGACGTCATGGTGGGGCCTGGGTACGGAAGTGACGTGGCGCTGAGGTGTGAGCCAGAGTGGTAAGACACGGTGGCGGGCATAGGTGAGGTGACGTAAGGATGACGTGCGTGTGACGTAGGAGGGAGGGTGGTAACAGGGATGGCGGTAAGCGGGTTCCCCGCACCACCTTTGGGCAAAGGCGGTATCAGGGAGGGGGGCTCCGAACAATCCCACCGCCCGCCATGCGTCCCTGTACGGGGCGGAAAACCGCTTTCCCCGGACGCTAAAGGTCGATAGGTCAGGGAGCGAAATTGACCGCCCACCGTAAGATCTGGGCGGTGGAGATCGGACGACTGGCAGGTCCTCCGACGGGTCGTGCAGGTTGGGGAGGGACCCGCCGGCCGATTAAAATATTCGCTTAAATACTTCGGGCGGGAAACCTTGGAATAGTGGGTTTTTATGGGTTTTTCCATAATTTCAAAAGGGGTTATGGGTAGGAAGGGGTTTTTATAGGGTCTTTCTTTGCAGATGAAGGTTTAATGAGTGAAATGACTTGGAATAGGGAGAGAGATGAAATGGAGGTTCATCAAAGTGACCAGGTGTCATTTTGATCCCTTTTTAAAAGACCATATGGCTATAATGCCAAGGGGAGGGATATTTATA
>APFE030845319.1:206828-220243 GCA_000404065.3 Pinus taeda
TAGGCTGGCACTCAGGTCTCATGAAGGTCCTGGTGACCTTTTGCAGCTCTTCACTGGTCATCTTGTCACCAGCTTCCAGCAAATAACTCATGGAGAATGGGATCAGCAACTCTGTCTTGTTGATGGACTCAGCATTTAGGTAGAAAAGGATCCTCCCTGATGGAGTATTGACAGCTCTGTGCTGCACATCATAGTGTTCAGCACATAGGTGAATGATTTCAGGGAAAAATTCACAGCTGGGAGACAGTAATAGGGCAGGTTTGACTCCCAAATCCCATGTGTACCATGCCCATCCTTATAGTCTTCCCTCAGTTGAGTGAAGGTCTGCAAGAAGTCCCTGTTTCCCTCAAAGTCTTCAATGAGACAATCCTTGTCAATGAATGGCAAGGCCTCCAGCTCCTTATTTGTTTGATTTAGTGGGGCCACACTGAGGGATGAGGATGCAGAAGCTGCCATGATATAATCTAAATCTGTATAGGTAGAGGTAATGGTTTGACAAGTCCTTAAATATTTTTAGTAGCAGGTCAACTGTAAACACAGTCTAGTGTCCTTCTTTCAGTGGAAAATGCAAGCTGGCTTTTGTAGTTTGCTGCAAATTTCACAGGGATGTGAATTGCTAATGGCAAGTTGCAGAGATAGTGATGTTTCTTTGGTAAGAATGCAGGTGGCCTGTACTTGGCAAAAGGGAACAATGCCAAGTACCTCGGGGGCAATTTTGCGGTTTCAGCCCGTGGAATGAGCACTCCAATGTCAAATTATGGTTCAGGGGTGGTGCAGGTTGCTTGGGTTTACTTCAGGTAACAAGCAGAGCTGAATTCAGGAGTTTTACTAGTCTTTTAATGGTGAATTTTTACAAAGAATTGAAATGTATGGGCAAAGTGGGAAAACTAGCGAAATACCTGGAAAAACTGGCTTGGAAGCTTGCGGGCCTGGCTGTGGAGGCTTAATGCCGTCGAATTCTGGACTTGTAGCGGTTGAAATGTTGAATTTGATGGCTGGAGGACAAATTTCGCGGCAACTGGTCGACAACGGCTACTTCTTTTGCGCGTGAAAATCACTGAAAACGGCTCATTTGGTTGTTTATAACATTAAATTTGGAAAAAGTGTACATTTGGCACTTTTCCGCCGATGACGTCAGCATGAAGTCATGGTGGGGCCCAGGTATGGAAGTGACGTGGCACTGAGGTGTGAGCCAGAGTGGCAGGACATGGTGGCGGGCATAGGTGAGGTGACGTCAGGATGACGTGCGCATGACGTAGGAGGGAGGGTGGTAACAGGGATGGCGGTAAGCGGGTTCCCCGCACCACCTTTGGGCAAAGGCGGTATCGGGGAGGGGGGCTCCGAACAATCCCACCACCCGCCACGCGTCCCTGTACGGGGCAGAAAACCGCTTTCCCCGGACACTAAAGGTCGGCAGGTTGGGGAGCGAAATTGACCACCCACCATAAGATCTGGGTGGTGGAGATCGGACGGCTGGTGGGTCCTCCGACGGGTCGTGCAGGTTGGGGAGGGACCCGCCGGCCGATTAAAATATTCGCTTAAATACTTCGCGTGGGCAACCTTGGAATAGTGGGTTTTTATGGGTTTTTCGGGATTTCTTGGGTTTTTCCATAATTTCAAAAGGGGTTATGGGTAGGAAGGGGTTTTTATAGGGTCTTTCTTTGCAGATGAAGGTTTAATGAGTGAAATGACTTGGAATAGGGAGAGAGATGAAATGGAGGTTCATCAAAGTGACCAGGTGTCATTTTGATCCCTTTTTAAAAGACCATATGGCTATAATGCCAAGGGGAGGGATATTTATACAAACTTTGGGGTTTATACACCATGGTGTTAATACTAGTAGGGGAAGGGTAAGATAGGGGAGTTACATAGTAGAATTAGAGGTTAATATGGATGAAGGGGGTAAGTGAGGGGGAATGTCACTGAGTTTGTTTGAAACACACTTAGTTTAGGGAGTAGATCAAAATGAAAAGATTTTTACATAGGAAATGTGGCCTTTAAAGGATGAAGAACCTCCATGAAACCATAAATCTTTCCCTGCATTTTAACTCATGAGGGGATGTTAGTAACAAATGGGAAAAAGGGAAGGAAGGGAGGTTAGACATGCTTCTTTGTTTTGCTTCTCTCATTTTGACCATCAAAGTCAAATTTTGAACTGAATATCACTTCTGCAACCCCATCTACCTACCCAGCTACACTTTGTGTGCCTTTTCTTTTTCTGGCTTTTCCCCTTTGATTTTCTATCAGATTCTACCCTTATTTCTTCCAAGGTCCCAGATTAAACTGTTGGGAACTTTTCTTCTCTACCTGAACTACTTGTCTGCCAAGATTAAACAGTTTGGACAGACTTCTTTCTCTATTCTACAACAGGAAATTTAAACATGGCATGATCCAGATTAGGCTGTTGGACCATCCATCAAAATTGAGTCCTTATCAAGATATAGACACACCTTGTCTCCTTATGGAAATATGGGATCTTTGCATCATCAAAGCAGAGAATATTTGGAACTTTTATAACCAATCATGAAATATGAAACCTATTTAATTAGGTAACAAACACTTTCAACAAGAGCAAAAGTTTCATCAAGTTCCAGACCTTCAATCTGAGCATAACTATTGGTTTGAGGGGGCTTGACCAAAGTTTAGATTGGGTTGCACACCAACAAAATGTTCAACTACTGGCCCTTTTGGCAATGACCTACAAGCAAATTGCAGTCTCACCCAAAGCAGTTATGGGAGGTTGTAGAACCAGGTTTTCGTAACTAAAGGGATATCCGTGGAGTGGCGTCATGCAATTTCCTCTCTCTCTCTCTCTCTCTCTCTCTCATATATATATATATATATATATATATATATATATATATATATATATATATATATATATATATATATATATATATATATATATATATTCACAAGCATAATAAATTAATGCAAATGATTAATATATAAATATGTATAAAATTCAACACATAACAACATATCTTACAGTTCTTCACATAATTCAGTAAAAAACACACAAGTAGATACAGAGCAATAGATAAATCATAAGTACAGAGACACAATACTTTCAAAATTCGTATTCTTTATTGAGTAGATCTTCAATTACATTCAATTGTTTGACTGTGCACTCAGCCGTAGGCGGTCTACATAGTCAGATGAAGAATCTTCAAGGTCTTCATGCACTCAGTTACACATTCTTCAAGATCTTCTTGCACTTAGCTATGGAGCCTTCTCCAGAACTACAAATTGCAGATGTGAAATCATAGATTCACTTATGCTTCTATCACTTAGATCCTAAGATGATCTGATTACAAAGTATTACATATCCTTTTATATAATGTATCTATAGAAAAACCATGGTCCACATATCATGGATCCATAAACCAAGGACTACTACCCAATATCCATTACAAAATAAGGGCTTTATGCCATCCCTAAGGCCCAAAAATTCTGCACAATGAATAATTATTTGCCAACTCCATGTGGTCCACTCCTTATTTCATGGTGTCTTTTCCCCAAAGTTTGGACCAAGTTGGGCCATTCCCAATAGACCCACAACACTCACCTATGACTCATCCCAAGTCACTCAGCGTCGACACCCTTGATCTTTGCTGCGATTCCATTGTATACTACATTGTACTGCTGGAGTGTTTCTACCATCAAATTTTCTTCCTACTACACTTCCTTCAGCAAAGCTTCTATAACAAGGCCAACGATCTTCTACAGTAGCTCCGCTTCCTTTTTCTTCAACTCCTTCAATCGTTCATCCACTGCATGCAAAAGTTGTAGGGGCTCCTCCTGCCATGACTGATTCCTTGCCTACAAGATCTGCGCTTTCCTCCGTAGATCATCCATTTGTACCTAGAAGTTCTTCTCTTCAGAAATGCTAGAAAATCTCTGCAAGACTGGTAAGGTCTACATAGCTGCTAAGATCTCATCGCGCCGCTTATGCTTGGCTTGCAATTCCTCCTCCATCTTCATGAAGTTTGGATCCACCTACAGTTAGGTCCAAATTTGCATCGTATGATCGAGCAACTTTGCACAATCTTTGACCGTATCTGATATGCCTTTCATTGCTGCACTAAGGTCCTTTTGTCTATGCTCCCGAACCTCTGGTGGAGTACTTGGCTGCAATCTTATCTACAGCTCTAATATCTGTACCTCATAGTCAAATTTTAATTTGGTGATGGCATTCTTTGAGTCTTTGATCACAAGTGCAAGCTTCGTGACCTTCTCTCCTGGTGCTTCATCATCGTAGATCTTCATGTCTGGAACTATACTACAGGTCTCAGCAATGGACTTCTCCAATTTCTCTCATTACTGCTTTGTGTCTTCCCTTTCCTTGGATACTTTCTTCAACTCCTTTTATATTATTTTTTTCTCTAACTCTACCTTTTATTTCACCACCGTCATACATTGCTCTCATTCTTGCATCTCCGTGGTGATTCCTTGATGAAATTCATGAAGCACTTGAAGAGGTAATGTAGCGACATTCACTTGGACATTGCGCCACATATTGGCTCACTCTTTATCTGTTGCCACTTCAAACTTCAGTGTCCCAGCTAGCACATGTAACATCCTCATCCCGAAACTTGTTTCCAATATTCTCTCTTGCTGCGATGATTGGGCCACCTTTTCTGATTACTTCACTACTTGTGGCAATGCCTTCAATGCCACAATCTCCTTCTACACCTCAGCCAAGATCGCTTTGCAGTGATCATCAATATTATCCTAGGTCTCTATGTTAATATCCTAGATTTTCTCTGTTATCTCATCAATTTTCCCATTAGTGAGGACAAGTGGCACTGCACCCTTTCTTTTATCTGCCTTCTGCTTCTTTCTTAGCTGCATCTTTATCACAAAGGGTGAAGCTTTTGGTACCTCTGCATTGCTGCAATGTTCTTCGTATTCCTACCCTATTCCTTCTATTTCTCCTGGCTCTTCG
The DNA here is from genome assembly GCA_000404065.3 of Pinus taeda. NCBI lineage: Eukaryota > Viridiplantae > Streptophyta > Pinopsida > Pinales > Pinaceae > Pinus > Pinus taeda. The sequence goes on from APFE030845319.1 coordinate 211,777, forward strand.
ATGACATGTTTCTTTCTTGTACCCACACCCTACGAGGTACCTCTCTCAGCGCCATCTCCTCCAACCGCTCCACCAAGTGGAGTCATCCATTCCTCCAGCCAACTTTGCACTATTACGAGGAGATCATCTTCTATTACTAGATATGGCAATGGATGACATGTCTCTGCTAGGTCCTTCATCGCTTTCACATATGCCCTATGAAAGTATACCTTAAACTCCGCTATATGATAGTATTGCTTGTAAAAGCTCAGTGATAGCCTGGGATATTGATTTACCACCATATGTAAATCCATCTACACTAGCCAAAAAAAAATGATTCTCCATTACGCGAGTTGGGTCCTTTGTAAACCATAGTGAAGCATACCTCATGATGAGCCTTGTCATTGCATAACTATATGGACCTTAATACACCTCCAAGCATATTAAAATCATCTCTTCTCATAATTAATTACATGTTTTAATTATATTTTGCTGAATGAGATGAGTAAAAGTAACATGTTATGTCTAGTGGTCTAATGTGCATTGATTTCAGGTTTTTGAGAGAAAATCATGGAAATTTTGGCTAATTAAGGGTAGAAACTCGAATGAGACAAGGAGGAGAGATTATAGGAGATATATCCTCCTCATTTAATCCTCACTCATTCAAATATTCCTCAATAAAATCACACTATCTCGGAGTTGCAAGCAGCCGAGACATAGAGATCATGTGTAGTCGAACCAACGATAGTTAAGAGTCAGTTCATCTTGAGTTTGGGAGCCAAGCCTCCCTAAATTTAAGGAAGTCATTGGAGACTTTAGTTGTATAAATAAAGAGGCCTTGAGCCTCCTTATTATTCAGATTTTTTATGTAAGAGCACTAAGCATTTTTGAGTTCAAGCTTTGTGGAAAAACATTGTTATGTAATTTTTCTTATATGATAATGAGAATGAACATTTCCTTGATCCGACACTGAGTTGAATTGGAGGGCTAAATCTATTGGGTTAGGGCCCAACCCTAGTAGCAAAGGCTCCTCTTCTTGTACTTGTATGCTTAGGTGATTTCATAGATTAGTGATTGAATTGGTTTTAGCATTGTTTCACTGCAAGTAGTTGTGAATTTGATTAGTTTGCTTCCATTTGTGCATTGCTTTAGCAGTAGCTTAGAAAGATAAAGGAATACAAAAAAGGATGATAGTAGGCAGATTTGGCCTCACTCCTCCCTTCAGGGACCATGGTTTGAGGAAAAACTCCTATTCAGCCCCAAAAGGACATAATTCTAATTTCTTATGGAATTTAGGGTTTTCTGCAACTTAGGCTAGCATGTTTTCAATGTTTAAAAATAGGTTTCAATTGTCATTTATTATATCTTCATATTTGTATTATCTCTCACAGTGTTTCACATTATTTGCAAGTATTTCCATGCATGAACTAGACAACTAGATAATGAAATTATGTTTTCTTAAGTTGATTGAAAAGCTTTCTTGTTTGACATGATTCATGGATAAATTCCAGTGATTGATGTAGTGCAGGAGTTTCAATACTATAGGAAAATATCATGACAAACAATCCTAGCTTAACCTCATCCACCCATGATCACCAAAAGCCACTCAATCCCTCAACCAATTCATCATTCCATAAAAACAACTTTCCAGGATTGTTAAGCAAATCCAGCCATCTTACAAACTCTGTTTTGAGCTCTGAAGAAGTCCTAGTCACTCCCTTGCCCTATTTATTCCATCATTCACCTTCCCTAATCCCTATACCCCCTTCCAAATCACTCCTATTTCTCTCAGCCAGATCCTGTAGGAATACAGGGGATCATATAAGAGCATTAGGACATCTTGTAGGAAGCATTAGGACATCCTGTAGAACGACCTGTAGTGGCCTGTTTTGAGGCAAATTTGTGGAAAAAGCAACTAGGAAGATATAAGAAGACCCCTACTTGCCTCCCAAACCATATAACCTTCCATAAACATATCTAACCCACCTTCCACATCACCAAGAAGATTTATCATTCACATTTTCACAAAAAAAGGACAAAAAGGAAAAAAGAGTTATTGTGTTCATTCATATGCACAACAGTAGAATGTTTTGTTATTTCAGATTGCATGCCTAGGATAGTTATGATTACACACATGTTATCTTAGAACTCTTCTAAAGTAAGATCTCTTAGAAATTAGTTAGATGAGTGGTGTGTTTAAAGCATTGATTTTAGTCTTTCCTTACTGCAATAGACAATCTTCCAATTCTCCCAATTAGTGAAAAATTCCCCTTTCTTCATTGGTAGTCAAACTTCTTTTGAATCAATAGAAGGTTGATTTGAGAAACCATAGTGGTCTATCACTAGCTCAATAGTGACAAAGAGTGGACCCATCGCATCTTCTTGTGTATACAACACTGTCACCTCCAAGTTTGTATGAACCCCGGGTTGATAAAGTAAAGTTGGTAGCCCCAGGAGTTACAACATTCTTGCTGCAACACTGGTGGTCATCACTTTTTGGTGTCATTGCCAGGGAGGTGTCTAAGTACGATGTGATTTCTACTTTCTTTCTTACCTTTCTTATCTCTGACATTTTGCTATTAGCTTCATTTCTACAAAAGTAATTGTAAATTGGTTTGCTTTCTTTTCCATTGTGCAAGGGAGATTTCATTCAACAGTTAGTTTCCATTCAGTTTGTTATTTCAATTCTGCAATTAGTCTCAAAGCTTGAAAAAACACAAAACAAAACAAAAACACTTCTTTCATGCCTCATAGGAATAGGGATAACTTAGGAAAATTTCTACCAAACACCCCCACCACTTCAAACAACCAATATTCCCTCTTCTTCGGTGGCTATGAATTGGAGGATCCCTTAGGTGAACAACCAGATATTTTTGAAGAGCCTACAGTGGGAGAAGAAGAAGGAGAACCCATTCCAACTGACCTAATGGATGAAAATAGAAATGATAGAGGAGATGGAGAAATAATTGAGGGTTCTTTTCCCATCAGAGAGACTAATGGGGATACCAAGATGAAAAACATAAGCCCCTCTTCTCTTCCTCATTTCCTTGGCCTAACCTTAGAAGATCTAAATACTTTCTTGATTGATTTCGCTATCATATGAAGAACTTATGATCAGAAGTTGAAATTATTCCCATCCACTCTCAAGGATGCAACTTTGCATTGGTTCATGGGTTTACCTGGGGATATCATCACAACATGGGCTTAGATGCAACAAGCCTTCAACAACAAGTATCGAGAATAGTGCAGGTCCAAAGACACTAAAGAGGAAATTTTTAGAATGACCTTGGGGCATGATGAATCCTTGGAGGATTATGAGGAAAGATTCCATCTTAGCTACAAAAGAGTCGGGTGCACACTTGATCCTGAGTCACTGAAGCTAGTCCTGCTCAGAGGGGTAAGGGAAGATATTTTGGATACCCTAAACCTGCTACCAGGTGGGGAAATCTACCAACTAAGCTACGAAGATATTAATACTGTCATTAATAACCATTCTAGGGAAGTTAGGGAAAAGGGTAGGGGTAGTCAACCAATGGCCAGCTCATCCTCTTCCAATACATCCATAAAAGGTGAAATTGGAAATATGCTGGAACATTTCAAGAGTGAAATGCTGCAAACCCTTGCCTTACAGATGGACACTATGGACATCAACAAGAAGCAGGAGGAAGAACAAACAACATTAGCCATCTTCTACCCTAGATGCACAAGGAGGCACCCTAGGAATGGATGCCCATTAAACCTGATAGAAATCTGCTCGATCTATGAAGAAAACCACTCCACAGACAAGTGCCCTTCTCTACTTGGACTAAAAGTTGTTTATCAAGGAACTGAAGGGGTGACTGAACAAATCTGCTACATAAATCAAAGAAGACCTCATGGGCCTCGACCATACCAGCAAGGCATGCAAGGGTCATCCTATGCGTACTACAACCCTAACTAGAACACATTCAGTCCTTCTTGGGCCCCCTCCTACTCATCCCTATTGGTCTACACCTTCTCCTTGGTCTTTTTCACCTTAGTACCATTCCCATCCGACCAAAGAGTCATTTTAGCCATATACTATGCCACAACCTCAATGGAGTGCACCACCCCAAGGGTGGAGGCCCCCATACAACAATGCTCCAGCTTTATTGCCTTCACCTGCTAGTCAACCACATCTTTTACACCCTACTCCACCTAAACAACCTCATATTCCTGCCGTTTGGTCAATTCAGTGTCCTAAATTGCTCTACATAAATTATCAATCCGAGTATCGTAAACTGATGAAGTGTAGTGCATTGTTTGTGCTAGATGACCCTTCTTACTTCATTGTTTTTGTGTTTTATTTTATTTTGGGGGTTTTTGGTCCTTTAATCCCTAATGATTTCCAATGTAACTATCAAAATATTAAGTCTAACTTTCGTAAATACTGTTAAAAATCTAAAAATGAGAAAGAAAAGAGCTTAAGGAAGACTTGGAAGAAAAGTTTAAGCAATAAATGGGAATAGAGTTTCTATTCTTGTTTTACTGTTATTTCTAAATCATGAACTAAAAAATGAAAGTGAAATTGCAACTGATGTCTAATTAATTACAAAAACAAAACTAAATGAAATACTTAGTTACTCCACCTCTAAATTTTGGGAGAAAATCTCCTTGCGATGACATTTGAGGAATTGTGTACTTCATTATTCTAAGAGAAAATAACTATAGGAATGTAGCAAAGACATTGCACGAATGAAATGTTCAACCACTTAGTTTAGGATGAATTATTAACTTGAAGGGTTCTTCAGAAACATTCATTAACACTATGAGTCAATAAACTAGAAAGAAAATGGCAAGAATAGTAAATGGCACTGATCAGTCTAAATGAGAATTTAAAGACTAGTAAAACAGTGAATGAAGTAAACTAAATTACACTACTGAATTTCAACTTCTAACTATTGATAAAAACTAGAAAGATTAAGCAAAAAGAAGCTACTCTGCATTATGAATGCTATTAGTAAGAAAATGATGAAAATTGCATTATAAACATTGTTAGTACGAAAATGATTATGAACACTGTGAAAGGAAATGATGAATTTATAGTTTTTTTTTGTGTAAGTTAGAAGTTTATATTATATAACAAAGTATAGTACAAAAAATCCGTCGTAGCAGATCGAAAGCAGGGATGAACAATGAGCCATAACCAATCACCTGCTCAGAGAGTTCAGAAAAAAGAAACTGCAAAAAGCACACCTCACAGGGTGGCTCGAGCTAAGCTTGTTCCTATAAACTGAGACTACCCAGACATTACATTTCATGACATTAACATAGATAGACTTAGGCCAAAACATAGATAAAGCTGGAGTAAACAACAAAAGGGACTGCCCTAGATAAACTTGCCCATTTGACTGATGGTGTCCAGACCCATCTGCCGCATGTGACTGTCCATCCTTGCTTGTATGGCTGCCATAGATTCGTTCTCCTGCACCTCAGTTGTGGCCGACTGCGGAGTGCCAGGAGCTGGGTTGACAGTATCTCTCAGAAGCCTAATGAGCAGAGTGGGCTTCCTGTTGACTCTTTGAATGGCTTCATGCACAATGGTGATTCGGCCATCCAGCGAGTTGTTGTAGTCAATTACTTTTGCCATCTGAGCCTCCGTGAGGTTCACTTCAGTCACGATATGCTGCTTTTCCTTCTCGATCGATTCCAGAGATTTGGCGATGAGCATCTTGGTTCACCAACTCTCTTCCTTTGTTCTAACAAAATGAGTAGCGCTTTTTGAGGGGGTTCCTGGATCCTTCAACCAATCCACCTCCTCTGCAATCTCCTGCTCCGTGCACCCTTCTTCCTCCTGCTTAACCTTAGCCTCCAATTCAGCAACCTTGCGCTTGTTCTTAGTTGTTACACGTGTCTCATAGCCTCTCTTCACCTCTAGGAGGTCCTGATTTGCAGCAGCACAGCGGCATCCTCCCGCGTCCATATCTGTCTCTCTATGCTCCTCCCAGCTAATGCAATTATCGTTCACGTATGCGTTCTCGACACTATTATGAGAAGCTGTGGAGAAAACAGGGAAAATACCCTCTGCTTTATAGTGTTTTCGTTTGTGAACCCTCCTGAGTTTAGCCTTAATCCCGCTGTAGGTGGGAGTACTGTTGCAATAAATTTGATTGAGGTTCACACAAGCAAGGCCGTTGCAGGTCGAATTAGATTGAAAGTGGCTGCTCATAATCCATTTAGCATTATGCCAGGTGTCCTGTACGTTTGATCGGTTGCTATGGTTGATAGTTGTATCTGACATACCTTGTTTGCCTGCATATCGGTTCTTCATACGCTGTGCCTCGATCCACCCCGCCTCTTTTGTAATCAACATAAATGTTATTGATGTCTTTCTATACGGATCCCTTCCAAGTGTCTTGATTTTGATATTGCTGATGCTATAAGTTCTGTGGCTCGATTTGTAATGATCAATCATCTGGCTGGCCTGCCGCCGCCAGGAGATCCATCTCCCGAGAAGTCCTGTCATTCCGTTGCTTTGGTGATTATTACTGCTTTTACCGGTTTCATCAAAATTCCGGTACCGTAAACTGAAGTCGTCACCAGCTAGGTTGGATCGGCTTGGTTTGAATCCTTCTCTGCCAGCTGTGCACATGTCACCTTGAGGATTGGGTAGTCTACCTCCTGCCAACAGCTGTTCGTGATTATGTTCGGGTTGTCAGCATCGTGGTTTGCCAAAACGTCTGCCAACCCATTCACCTTTCTTCTTACTGATTGGAAAACTATGCCTCTCATTTCTACTATCATCTCCGCTATACTTCCAGTTGCCTTAGCCAGCCTCCAATGTTTGGTGGCCTTACTGGCTTTTGTGCCTGCTTGAAGGCGTTTAGCTGCCGAGATGGCCAAGGAAGAATCCCCCTCCACTATGACATTTCCTCGTCTAATGGTTCTTAGAATCTTTAATCCTTGCTCAAGCGCAGCAAACTCTGCTTCATTGTTTGTGCATTCTCCTAGCGCCCTGCAATAAATATGGATTATGTCTCCATCTTGATTCTGAATGGCACCTCCGATACCTGCTATGCCTGGGTTGCCCCTCGAAGCCCCGTCAAAATTCAATTTTAGGCCGCCCTCTAGTGGGCGTTGCCATCTGTGAATTTGCGATGGGGGTTGTGCTCTGTTTCCCCATGTTGGTTGATTGTTGGAGGCCTCCAATTGAAACCTCTTTAATATGCGTAAGTCCTGATCCATGGGTTTTTCGAATCTGCTTTGCATTTTGCCTGTATTAGCTGTCTGATATTAATTGTTATAGAATCTTTTGCAAATTCTATGTTTCTGACTTCCTCTGTGAATATTCTTCGATTTCTCTCTTTCCAGATTGTCCATGCTATAAAGCCCGGGGTGCATTTCCATATACTATCCACTCTTCGAATTCTAGAAAAGTTTCTCCTCCTGTTGATGATGGTCTCCTGAATGGAGTCCTTGTTCCGATCAGACGCTTCCAGAATTTCTTGTTGGCATTATGGTTCTGGTATGATTATATGTTTCAGATGTTGTACTTGATGGCAACACCCATGGCATGGCTCTCATTTTTTATGAAAATAAATAAGTACACAGGAGAACAGTTCAAGAGGTGCGTACCCGTAGGTATACCATGCAGGGACTGCGTCCAAATACGCGGGTTACCCATTCATGGGGTGCGTACCCCAATGCACACTCTTCAAGGCAGTAAAGCGCCCACACGTGGGGTTTATCATGGTATTTAGCCGACGGTTTTGTGTTATCATGGTTTTGGCCCATGGTATTGTTTATTTTATTATTATTATTGAGCCCCATGATCCTTGATTTGAGGAAGAGCATGCCTATATAAAGCTAAGGAGATCATTTGGCTTGAGCATCTTTGGAGTATTGAATATCTTAAGATTTGATCTATTGGGTTCTCGGTTTAAAAAGCTTGATCTATAGAAGAGAAGTTGAAAGCGAATCTGTGAAGGGTGATTTCTCGAGCGCAAGATCAAATCTGAGTATCTGACTATATTTTGGCCCTAATCAGAGGTGCGCAGGTGATCAACAGTGGCAGTGCGTGGGTACGCAGAGGCAACAAAGGGTCAGTGCGTGGGTACGCAGAAGAGGCGAAGGTGTAGCGCGTGGGTACGCAAAGGCGACAAAGGTGAAGTGCATGGGTACGCAGCGCATCAGTGCTTCAGGTGCGTGCTTGCTGTTTAAGTACACGATGCGACAGTGTTTTTGGGTGCGTACCTACGGTGACAGTACGCGGCGCGTTAGTTCTTCTGGGTGCATGCCTACCTTGCAGTACGCGGCGCGATAGTACATTTGAGTGCGTACTGTACGTAGATCAGTGAAAGGAGCACTGCGTGGACACGCAGTATAGCAGAAGGAACTCTGCGGGTATACGCAGAGAGGCAGAGGGTGAAGTGCGTAGCGACGCAGGCCAGTAAAAAGAAAACTTGCGTATCTGTGTTAAGATCTTCTGTTGGTTGAATTTTTCTGTTGATAAGGTGTTCTGGGTTCTGTT
>APFE030845319.1:220732-231882 GCA_000404065.3 Pinus taeda
CAGTATTATTGTCAACATTTCTTCCATCCAGTGCCAAAGCTGGGACACCCAATCATAGGAATTAAAAAGATGATTCATTGTTTCTGCCTCCTCAGGCACATAGGACATCTGGAAGGTCCCCTGAACCCTTTTTTCAATAAGTTTTCCCATGTTATATTTTTCTTCTGCATAAGAAGCCATAGAAAAGTTCTAATTTTCGGCCATTGAAGACTGTCCCAAACTTTATCGTTCCAGGGCATAATATCAGGCTGTTCTTCCCTCTCTATGATGCTCCTTGCTTCTTTTAGGGAGAAATCACCGTTGCCTTTCGGTCCCCATCTAAGCTTATCATTTTTCAGCAGCCATTCGAATTTTTCTTTTGAGGATTTGTTGATTTAAAGCTTGAATGGTATCCTGAATGTCTTCGTTGTGGGTAGAGTTGAATATAGTCCATTCCCTCCACTCCGAGTCTTCACTGGTTGGGTTCCAGTATTGGTTGACTCTGAATTTTCCCTCATTTTGAGTTTGTTGCTTCAATGGTTGGAGTTGAGGGGTATCCAGTTTCGGGGACTGCTGCCAGGCATCCTCCCAGAAGAGTGCTTGAGTTCCATTTCTTATCTCCCAGAAGCTATAGTCCTGGACAATACTTCTGTTGGCTTGGGCATGATTCCATATTGGTGATCCGTTGGGGGTGTCCTACATTCTTATTAGTTCTAGATTGGAGCTATTTTGCCTGTACTTTTCCTTCCATAGAATGGCCCAAGGTAGGCTCGTGTCCGAGATCCACTTCCACCATATTTTGGCTCCGCAGATTCTGTTAACCACTGATGGATCAACCAAGTTCAGACCCCCCCTATCCTTAGGTTTACACAGTTTCTGCCAGGCAACCAACGACCATTTCTTCTTTTCACTGTTTCCACTCCATAAGAAGGAGTGTTGGATGCTTCTCATTTGATCTAGGATTCCTTTCGGAGAAGGCAAAATTGAAAGCATATACCGAGGGATAGCCTACAAGACCGCTTTTGTTAGAATTAATCTACCTGCAAAATTCAGAGCCCTGTTAGTCTAATGTTTGCATTTCCTCTCCATACTGGCTAGGACTTTCTCCCAGTGAACCTTTTTCCACGGTTTGAGAGTCAGGGGGGCGCCAAGATATCTTGAAGGTAAGGAGCCAATTTTAAACCCCAGCAACCTAGATAGATGAGATTGGATAGCCTGATGCGTGTTGAAGAAGAATATGGTGGATTTGGAAAAATTTATCTCCATTCCCGAAGCTTTGCTAAAAAGATTAAGAATGTCTCTATAAGCCAAAGCTTCTTTTACTATAGGGGTACCATGTAACATGGTATCATCCACAAACTATTGATGAGTAGTGGCTGGACTGGATCTGATAGGTTGCAGACCTCTAATTTGACCTTCTGCTTTTTTCTTTGCAATTAATCTGCTTAGGCCCTCCATTAGAATGACAAACAAGAAAGGGGATAGAGGGTCCCCCTTGTCTGATGCCTCTGGAAGGGCTGAAGGGAACAGAGGGGGCTCCATTCACAAGGATAGAGTATTCAGGAGATTTAATGAGGGCTAAAACCTATTTGATCCATTGTTTACTGAAACCAAAAGCCTCTAAAAGTGCTTCCAGGTAAGACCAACTTACCTTGTCATAAGCTTTGGAAAGATCTAACTGCATGAGCATTCCTGCTTCTTTCCACGAATGAAGAGAGTGAATCATCTCCTGGGCAAGCTAAATATTGTCTAGAATCTGCCTTCCTTCCACGTAGCCATACTGTTCTTGCGAGATGATGCCAGGGAGGATCACCTTCAGCCTGTTGGCTATGACTTTTGATATGATCTTGTAGATGACATTGTAGAGGGCTATGGGTCTAAACTTTTCTGGTGTATTAGCTTCCTCCACTTTGGGTAAAAGAGCAATGAAGGTTGAGTTTAGAGATTTTAGGATTGTTTTGGATCGTCTTGAGTCTTCCATGATCTCCCATATGTCTTGCTTTACAATGTTCCAGCAGGCTTTATAGAAGTTAATGGTGAACCCATCCGGACCAGGAGCTTTGTCACTGGGCATACTCCTAACTACCTCCTCGACCTCTTCCATAGTGATTGTTCTTCTTAGGGCCTAGTTCTGCTCCTCTGTGATTGATTTGGGTATGGAATTAGTTATTTCTTTGATGGCTGCCTCTCTGTTGATCTTTGGTTCTTGCGCTATGAGGCTAAAGTGATCCGATAGTGAGGCTGATATCTCGTTGTGATTCCTAAGGAGTTCACCCTCACTATTTTTTAGTTCTAGGATTTTATTGGCACTTCTATAGTCCATGGCTGATCTGTGGAAAAATTTGGTATTTTGCTCCCCTTCCTTCAACCAAAGGACTCTTGATTTCTGCTTCCATAAAGATTCTTCCTGCTTACATCTATTGTGCCATTGTTGAGTAAGCTCTTTTTCTTGTTCACAGGTTTCCTCATTTCTGCAGCCTGCCGCCCCGTCCTTGTGAATTTGTTCCAGCTTGTGTTAGATGATAGCTTTCTCCTGAAATATATTTCCAAAAACTGTTTTGTTCCAATCCTTTAATCTCATTTTGATGTTTTTTAGTTTCTTTTGCAGATTGAACATTTTGGACCCTTCTTCAGCTAAAGGCTCTGACCACCATTTTTCCACCATAGTGAGGAAGTTAGGGTGTTCTATCCAGAACTTTTCGAACCTAAAGGGTTTGTTCCTGGGGGTACCCTGAAGCTCGACAGTTAGAGAGATCAGCCAGTGGTCCGACCCTCCGCTTGGGAGGATGTTCGACTCAACTACCGTTCCATCTAATATTAAGCTCTCCGAGACTAAGAAACGATCCAATCTGGAGGATATTAACCTTTCGCCCCCCCTTCGGTTGTTCCAAGTAAACTTACCATTTTTAGGGTAAACATCTACCAATCTTGCATTATCAATGAAACTTATGAAGACCTCCCCATCCCTGTTTAGTTTCCTGAGGCCTCCTTTTTTCTCCAGGAGGGAGGTGATCATGTTGAAATCTCCCCCCAAAATGAACTTAGCATCAGGGTGCCTTTCTATAAAATTGGTTAAAGACGCTAGGAAACTTATCTTGTCTTCTAATTTCTGAGGACTATAGACATTGATGCATAGGAAAGATGTAGAATTACCTGTAGGTTGCACTTCCAGTGCTAAGTAGTTCTTGCTTGCTTCAGCTGTGACGATCTGGTATCTCCTTGTGTCCCAGAAGGTTGCTAAGCCTCCTTCTCGCCCTTTTCTTTTGATCTCTAAGACTTCAAAATTTCTTCCTAACTTAACTCGTAGCTTTTCTATGAGAGCTCTGTTGCATTTGGTCTCTTGTAGAAACAACATATCCGGGTTGTTTTTTTGCATCTGCCTCTTCAGCAGCCTTTGTTTGGCTTGGTTGTTTATCCCTCTTGCGTTCCAAGATACAATCTTCATATTTAAACAATTTTTGGGAAGGACGGATAATCACTTAGCTGCTTTATCTTACCTGCGTTGATCAACATCTCTCCAAGCTCCTGCAGGTGTTCTCCGCTTGAGTTGCGGCCTCTACGGCATTTGAGGCTCGAGCCAGAGGTTTTTCCCAGTATTGCTTTGTAGTGTGGGATGCTTCCTTTGATTATGCCTAACTTGTTCTTCTGTTTCTCTATTACTGCCTTCTGCCGTGCTATGAAGAGTTCATTGACCTTCCTGATTTCTTCCTCTGGTACTGCTTCAATCCCTTTGGCTCTCCATCTTTCTACGAGCGTCGTGAGGTCCATGCCTTCCATGGCTAAGGTATCTTCGAGCTGCAGATCCTCACTCCCTGCTTCACTAGTTAACATCTCTGTTTCTTCGTCTGTTTCTGCTATTCTATCCTACATGTGGATTTCACCATTGAAAGCTCCTTCCTCAGTACCTTCCCCTGTAAGTTTTTCCTATCCTACTTGCCCTGCCTCCCCATTAGGTGTGTTCTTCTTTTCCTCCAAATCGGTCTCCATGTCTAGGATCTCAAAGGGGTTACTGAAGTAGTTTTTTCCTGTGTTTCCTTTAGTATTCCTTCTTCTATTGGCACGTTGCCTATTCTTTGGTTTGGTAAAGTTGTTCTTCTCTTTGTTGTTCTGTGTTTTGTCTTCTACTGCCTCCTTTCTATTCAATGGACAGTCCCTTACCAGATGTCCATGCTCATGGCATTTCCGACGTCTGAAAGGTATTTTCTCATAGTCTAAAGCTTGAAAGTATTCCTCATCCCTGTACTCCGGCTACAAACCTTCATGTAGTGCTCCTGACACATCCAGCTCCACACAGATTCTAGCATAGGTGGTATATCTTTTCTGCATGGTTGTCTCCGATGCTTTGACAAACGTTCCTAGCTTATCCCCTATTTTCTTTAAGGCATTCAATCCCGAATAATCTATCAGGAGAGAGAAGAGTCTGATCCAAATCGGAACTTGAGTGAAGGATTCCTTTTCCGGGACGAAGTTCGGCTTCCAAGGTCTCATATATAAGCTTGCTGCTGCTAGGAAATAAGGGCCACCTTCAAACACTCTGTCTTTATCTTCTAGACTTGTAAAGACTACAGTGAAGAATCCTTTGGCCCCCAGATGTAACTGCACATCTCCTTTCGGCTTCCACTGCTGTCTTATCCATTGGCACAGAGTCCTCTCAGATGGCCATATTCCCATAAATTTACAAATGATGGTATGTCCAGCCATGTGCTCCCTATAGGCATGGATTTCAGGGTCAGTGATTGTCACCCGTAGGCTGTCTTTTTTCTTTGTCTTGCATGCACTGCTGTTCACCGGGGTTCTGTTGGGGTTCGCGCTGGAATCCCCCTCCTTCTCCGGTTGGACCTTGCTTTTGTTTTTTGGCTCTTTGTCTTCTTTCGGTCCTTTGTCCTCATTTTCTGAGGGCTGAGACTTTGCATCTGTTTTGTCTTGAGTGCCTGCACGGTTCTGCTTCTCTGTATTCCTGTCTTCTGTGGTATTTTCTGTCTTGTCAGACATCATTGGTGTCTTATCCTTTTTTTTCCTGTTGTTCTGCATCGTGCTGTTCAATCCCTCTATTCTGACTCCTTTCATGTTCTGTTGCTGTTTCTGCAGGATAACCTACTTAAACGATGGGGTCCCACTGGACCCCTCTGCTCCCATCCAGTGCGACAGTAGTTTCCCCTTTCGAAACTATGCTGCCAGTTTGAGTTTGTGGTGTTTCAGGCCTGTCACAAACGCTGATACGCATAAACCCTAGCTGCGCAACCCACCCACACAAAATAAATTTCCATGAATTTATAGTTTAATAGAAAAGGAAAAACAAAATTAAATGAAACCTTCTTCCGTGCAGGGGCCCTCTGCAATTGATTAGGCTATGCTTGCTTAATCAACTCCAAGAAAACTACTTTAGATTTCCATAAAACATGCAGTGTTCATATTAAAAACAGGGACACAAAATGCCCAAGAGTTGCAGAGTTTAAAAACTTCGACTTCACAATAAAACTATCACTATCACCACTAACTTATTCGGTCCTTTACACAGGTATTTATGGGAAAAACCATACAACTGTTTGTAGATAAAAATATGCTACAGCAGAACGCGTATAAGGAAAATGTGTGGAATTTCTTCCTCAACTGCTGGAGACATAAATCCAAGACATGGTTGCTGTTGGATTTGGTTGTACAAGTGGCTGTTGGAGTCCGTAGGTATATGTAGCTATTACGGATAACGCTTCCCATCAATATAGCTAGTCTTATGCCATCTTCTTTGTCAATTTGGCCTAGGTGAATAGGATAGGGTCCATGTCACGATGATTTCCAAGTTGCCCATATAGGTAGTTTCTCCTTCTACCACTTGGAACTTGTTAAAGCATGAAGGTAGCTACGGAACAACCGATTAGCTGTAGAATAGGCTACGTTTTGTAGCTAATATACAAAAATTTATTCAAATACCAAAACATAAAAGCATAACATGTAGATTACTAAATGTCCTCCTCAATACTGTATATACCGGTCATTGATGATAAGAATGCATCTTCTTCATGGAAAAACAAAGAAAATGAATGAGAAGAGTTGCTAGGGAAAGAGTAATTTTTAGGCTCAACATACCCTCTCTGCAAAATCATTGCATGCCCGCATGCAATTTTCCAAAATGTGAACTTCTATCTCCTATTGGATTTTTTCCAACACTTCTGCCAGCACATCCAACTTCCTTTTCTTACTTCTCTTTGCACTGACTGCCATCCTTGGCTTGTTCATAAGAAGTCTGTATTTGAGGTTAATAAGTGTTCTCCTCAGCTTCCTATTTTTCCTCTTTATCTTCCTATTTTTCTTGTACCATAATCCCAAGTGTAGCATTGTGTTGTCATGAATAGCTCTATCCAGCTTGTTCTGTTCCCTCAAGGTTTCATTTTCTTTTTGAATGTGATTGTTCAAAATCTCTAACTCAAAGATTTCTTGTTTGAGAGAGCTAGTTAGAGATTCTTGTGGGGTGACAAGATTCTCTGGATTAGTTGAGGATCTTGGATCTATCAAGGTATTATTTTTCTCTAATGACTCTATGTAGTCATAGATTTGCTATTGTACTGGATCTATGCCAGGAGAAGCTCTACTTGGGTTGCCTTCAAAATTTTGTGGAAGAGAGTTTTGTGGACTGTGTTCAGATGGAATACTGTAAAGAGATTGAACTGGGTTTCTTCCTCTAATTTTATGAACTGAGCTCCTCTTGATGCTACCCTCTTCACCCTACCTCAGATTCTAGAGCTCCTTCTCAGGTCTTGGAACCTTACGGTTTCTTCTTTTGTGTGCTTCTTCCTCTTTCCTATCTCCTTATTTTTCTTGATTTACTCCTTGATCTTGGTCAATCTTTTGGGGAGTAGTTGTTCATCTTCTTGTGGTGATGAAGGTTCAGGAATGTCTTCATTGATTTCTTCAGCCCTCTTTTTCATTTTTCCTTTCTGTTTAGTCTGCTTCCTAACCTTTGGTTTAGAAGATGTCTCATCATCATTCTTTTGTGAGGAGTTTTGAAAATTAATGCTGATTTTTCTCCTCCTACTTTTCTTAACATGACTTCCCTCAGATGAATCTAGAGCATCCTGGAAGAAATTTATTACCAAGAAATCTTCCCATGTATCCCCTACACTTCTCAAATGGAATTCAACTAGTATCTTCACTAATCCATGATGATACATAGTTGTTTCTATGGATTCAATTTTCTTTTGGACATTTGTTGCCATCCTTCTCAGACTGTTTCGAAGGAAGAAGGAAAGATTGAAGGTTCCATTTTCTAAAAAATTCATTAATAAGCGTATATGGTAAAGATACATAGACCCAAATCTTCCTTCACATGTAATTAATTTTTGCGATATTAACAACATGTTACTCCATTTGTTCTTGAGTGCTAAAATAGGAATCCCATTTCTAAATATTGTAACATCCATACCTAGGTTTCTAAGGATCACTTTTCAAGATTCATCATGAAATTCCTTGTTTTTAAACCATATTTCTCCTAGTCTCGGGAGCTCTATTGCTTCTACTATGAAGGATTCTATGACTACAAATTTGATATCTCCTATCTCCACTTCTATGCCATCAAATGATCTTGCAAAAGATTTGGTAATTTCCTTGTGGTAGCTGTCAAATTTTTCAATAAAATTTAACCATCTAGACTTGTATAGCATCCCTTTAAGTTGTGGATACCCCTCCATATATTTTACCCCTACGAGCTCTCTTCTGACAATAAGCCCCATATCCTCTATTTTTGGTTAACCTTCAAAATTACTCTTACTATCTATGAAATGAGTGGTATCTAAGAATTGGAATGACTGCGTATATAGAAATAGGAAGACTGTGTATAAGGAATGAATGCGTGAATATGAGAGGAAAACTTAAGAGTTTACATGTAATAAATAGACAATAAGGGTTTAGGGAGTCGTAGATAGGTAGGTCACATCATTGTCTTCACTGTTAATAAGTGTAGTTGTGGAGGACCGTTTGAGTACAGGTTATGGAGTTTGAAGCAGAGATTTATTATGAAAGAATCATTGAGACTGTTTGTCATTAAAGACGGAAGATATGGTGGAGACATCACGACAGTCAAATCAAATGATGGTTCATTAAGGAGACATGTGATTATACATACTATACAAACTTATGTTTTCAAATTGCTTTTTGAAATAAAGTTTTGCATTTACCATTGGAACCTTTACCTTCCACTTGCTAATTTTTTTGATGTTGATCCACAGGTACCTTGAGCATGATTGGTCTTCAAAAATTTTATTTTTCTTCAATCCCCTGCATACATGGCTTTATCATGAATTGTACACTTGTGCCTGAACTGATAAACAAATTGTCACTTCAAAATCAAATTAGCTGCAGAACAGAATCAACTGCAGAATGTGAAACAGAAAGTAAAATATGGCTTATGAATCATGGATGAAATGGAAATGGTTGTGTAAGTGAAAATAAAATGAGATGTTAAGACAAGATGATAAATGAAAATGGAGATGGAATAAATACTAGAAAAGGAAAAATTTATTGATGAAATATGACAATGGAATGAAGTGAAACTATAAGAATAAAACAAAGTGAGGTGAGATGAGAAAATGAATTTTGCATAATACAGAGTGATTGTGGCTTTTTGTCACCACTTATTACAGAAAGAAAATGGAAAATATAGTGTGTGAGAAACATCTGATTTTCACCCTGTATTTTCTGTATAAGCATGTCAATCAATGATTGGTTTTCAACCTTATAGAATTTATTATTCTTTTTTTATATATAGGAAAAATAAAGACTAAGTTAGTGGAGAAGAAGGATTCTTCTTCACTAACTTCATTTCATAATTGTCTAGGAAGATCTTGATGAACTCCTATGAAATTGGTTTCTGATATATTTTTAATTTATGGCCATTCACAAGAAGAGGAGTTTTACTTTCATCTATTGTTCTAATCCTCACTACTCCATTACTAAAGACTTTTTCAATCTCATATGGTCCAAGCCAATAAGTTTGAAACTTCCCTTGAAAATATTTAAACTTTGAATCAAATAACAACACCCAATCTCCCACTTGAAACCTCTTGTCCTTGATATATTTTTCATGCCATTTAGCCCTCTATTGTTGGATTATACCAGTTCTTTGAATTGCATCTTACCTGATTTCATCAAGTTCATTTAATTGCTCCAGCCTATACTTTTGAGCCTTTGATAAATCTAGTCCCAATTGGACTGCCATCTTGAAAGTTCTGATTTGGAACTCTATAGGGAACAAGACTTATTTCCCATAAACAAGTTCATAGTTTGTATGTCCCGTTGTGTTCCTCCATGTATTTCTAGAGGTCCATAAGGCTTCAGGATGCCTTTCTACCCAATATTTTCTATGTAGATGCACAGTCTTGGTGAGGATTCCTTCAATCACTTTATTTGTAGATTCCACTTGACCATTTGTTTGTGGATGATAGGGAGTATATTTCCTATGCTTGATCTTGTATTCTTCCACAAGCCCTTCCACCATGTTGGATGTGAATTGAGATCCCTGATCTGTCACAATTTCTCTTGGAACACCAAAACGATTGAAGATGTCCTCAAAAAGAAAATTAACTATAGATTTTTCATTAGCAAAAGGTAATGCTTTGGCTTCTACCCATTTGGTGACATAATCAATGCATACCAATATATACCTTTTCTGCTTAGATGGAGGATTAATTGGTCCAGTAAAGTCTAAGTCCCACTTTTCGAAAGGTTCGATAAGTAGCTGAGTTTGCAATGGAATTTCATTGGAGGGAGTAGGTTTCCCTACCCTTTGGCAGCTGTCACATCTCCTGACATATTCTTTAGCATCCTTGAAGATGGATGGCCAATAATATCCTAAAGACAAGATTTTATAGGTTGTCCTCTTGTCAGCAAAGTGTCCACCACACGGCTCATCATGACATGCTTTAAGAATCTCAAGCATTTCATCTCCCTAACACAACTTCTAATCATAAGATTTAGCCCTATTTTATAAAATTCGTTAGTGATCCATGAATATCTTTCACTTTCCTGAATAATTTTCCTTTTCTCTGTAGGAAACAAATGTGGAGGTAACTTTCCTGTCACCAAGTAGTTAGCAACATCTACAAACCAACGAGTTTGAGTAGTTACTGAAAAAGATATTCATCACGAAAATTATCTTCAACCGGAGAATCTTTTTTTCTATTCTGAATCTTGGACAACAAATCAGCAACTGTGTTTTGTTTTCCAGGTCTATCTAGCACAGTAATGTTGAATTTGTGCAAAACTAAAAGCCATCTTGTAACTCTGCCATTAGTAATAGGTTTATTCATCAAATATCTAATTGTAGAGCGATCTATATGAACGAAGGTTTCATAGCCTGTTATATAGTGTCTGAACTTGTTAATTGCATCAACAACAGCTAAAAATTCCTTTTCTGTCACAGTATAATTCAACTCAGTGGGAGATAAATTCTTACTTGTATAGTAAATGGCATAAGGAATCAAATCTTTTTGTCCCAATACATCTCCAAAGCTGTTTCTGAAGCATCTGTGGAAATATGGAAAGGGAGTTTCCAATTTGGACCTCTTAAAATAGGTTCTTCAAAAATTCTTACTTTCAAGGTTTCAAATGCCAATTGGCAATGAGGATTCCAATTGAATACACAATCTTTTGTAAGAAATTTGAAGAGTGGAGATGCTATTTTAGTGAAATTTCTATAAACCTCCTATAGTATCTTGTAAATCCTAGAAAACTTCTAACATCCTTTTGGCAATTTGGAATTGATAACTTAGAGATGACTTCAACTTTAGATTTGTCAACTTTAAACTCATCTCTCGAAATGTGATGTCCTAAAACAATATTTTCTATAAACATCATAAAACATTTTTCATGGTTTAGTGAAAGGTTTGTTTCCTTACATATTTTTAGAACGTTTTCCAAAATTTCCAAAGCTTCTTCAAATGTATTTCCATAAACTGTAAAATCATCCATATATACCTCTACACAATCATGTATCAAATTAGAAAAAATTCCTAGTACTGCTCTTTGGAATGTTGCAGGTGCATTACATAACCCAAAAGGAAGTACTCGGTAGGCATACGTTCCCCATGGACAAGTAAATGTGTTTTTATCCTGATCCTCAGGTGCTACCTGAATTTGATTATAACCACTAAAACCATCCAAGAATGAGAAATACTTCTTAC
>APFE030845321.1:0-18098 GCA_000404065.3 Pinus taeda
ATAATTGATTTTTTATTTTATTTTTTATTTTAACCAAGTTAAAATGTTTAACATACATTAAATTACAACATCCATTTTTACTCTTGATCCACCAAGCCCTGAGAGGGATCAAATATTTTTTCACTCTATGCTAGTTTGCATATCACTATATTTGATACCTCTCGGTGCTTAGTAGATCCAAAGTAAAGATGGATCTATGGTGGTTTAATTCCCCCATTTAAATATGCTACATTCCACGTGATACCATGGGTCAATACCATGTGCCATTTTTATTTTTATTAATACTAATATTAGGGTTAATAATGTTTTTTTGCATGGTATTAATAATAATCTTGCCCATGGTATTTGGCCCATAGTATTTTGCCGATAGGTTTCACCTAAATATAACTCATTTTTTTAATGTTCGTAAATATAAGGTGACCATATGGAGTAAATATAAAAAAATGCTTTATATGTTTACCATACCTCTCGTTTATTTATATTTTTATTAATTTATCACACCTCTTTTACAAATATGGTATTTGGCCCATAGGATTCACTAAAATAAAACCTCTTTTTTGAGCTTTCATAAATAGAAAGAGGGTTATGGAATAAATATAAAAAGAGGTTTTATTTATTTGCCATACGTCTAGTTTATTTATATTTTTATTAATTTACCATACCTCTTTTATGAATATGGTATTTGGCCCATAGGATTCACTTAAATAAAACCTATTCTTGAAAATTAGGGCGGTTGTAACTCCTAATTTCAATGGCTAAATTTACCTTTTTTACCCTCTCCCTTAACATAAGGTGGCCTATTTGAGGCCATTTGTAAAAATGTACTATGATACAAAATATTCGCCCACTAAAATTTTAAAACCCCTTAATTCCTCCAAAGGGCGAACATTCGCCCCTAAAATTTTCCATGTCGAAAATTCACCCAAGAAAATTCATACAATGATTTGATAATAGGTTCAAATGAATTTCATGACCCAGTTGAAAACAATGGACTCGACTTAATTGACTCTTTAACAATTCAAATATTGGGTGTCGGTTTGTGACCGAGAATGCACCCTTACAATTCGACTCAAATTGATTACAAATTATGATTTGCAAGTTAACTTACAAAAAATAAGATCATTTTCAAGTTACAATTTTGTTTTGAGTTGACACTTACAAAACAATTGCAAGTGCATTGTCCAAAAGTGGATGTAGATGACAACTTCATTAACTTTATTTCCCTGAGTGAATGATGTTGAATTACATGTTAATGTAGAATTGTTTTTTTTAATGCTTACATTAACAACTTGATATCTTTGATGTTGTGTTGCAACTTTTTGATTGCTTGTACTTTGCTTATGTATGCTTGACTACATGAAGATAATTTATTATGTGCATGCATTTATTTAATTTGTTGCGTACTCCATGTGTATCTTTTTACAAAGATAGTGTCAAAACTAGACATAAAACATGCACAATAAATCACTATACAAGGTGTACCTAGATCCCCTTATTCAAATTTCGGGTGGATCTAGAACACTTCAACACCACAAAAAATATATGTTTTATTAAATATTGGATTACATCAACCTTCAACTTCTCAAGCAATGATAATTTCAAACTCGCAACCCCTTGAAGCAACTTATCTTCGAAATGAAATATAAATTAACTCAACCTCCTAAAAGTAAAAACAATACTTCAAAATACAACAATAAACTTCCCTTAAAAAAATATTTACTTATCACTCATATTACAAAATATACTTTTTTCCCCAAAAAAAATAATAATGCACTATATCTCTCCACCTCTTATCTCTTAAAAATAAACACCTTAACTAATTTAATAACCACTTTGAAGTCAATCATAACCCTCACATATCACACGTGTGATAATACCCACTTTTTTTCTTTACAAATCTTTTAATTTTTCTCAAAAAGTAAATACCATTAAAATAATAAAAGTTTATTTTTTAAAACCTTTTTACCATTAAAAAGTCATTCCTATATGTCTTATAACAAAAAATGGTGGGCACTATGCTTAATTTTTCAAGTACGTAAGCCACACTAATGAGCATGATTAGGCCATGAGAATATCATAATACCTTACTTTCTTATACCCGTAAGTCACGAAGCACCAATTGTATTGTTGATTGCCACAGTAATGGTGGTTTCCGACTACTCTCACTTTATAAATTTTGTCAATTCAACTTCAGTCAATTTTGGAGGCTCAATGCTGGAGAGCAGGGCTTGATGGATTCTTCCATGCAACTGGTGCCATGTTGTCCAATGATCTTCCACGGTGCTATACACAGTTTTTGTCGGCTGCTGAGGATTGAATTGTGGTCTCACCAATCCATAATGATGTTGCTCACAGCTGAAAATTGATCTGAAAAAACTTTTGTTGTAGAGGGAGAATCTGTAGACCTTATCGACTTTTGAATTGTTGATATTACACATTTTTCTTTTCATGTCTCCAATACGCAGGCTCAATTGATAATCAAATCAAAAGATGCATTGATTCATGGTTTTGCTAAAGGCATAGTGACTCAGCAAGAACAACAAAAATTTGATTTTTAAGGGATGTCACAGGAGGCAGTGAGGAGGGCGTCTTGAATGGAACGTAAGTATAAAGGCTTGCGCAGGAGTTTGAGGAGAATGGGCTCACAGTATTTTACGCATAGCTTAATAGCAATGATCTCGGGCTTCCATGCAATTTCTTTCCTTCGTCATATTCGACAGCAACACATTAAATTTGTTTCTTCATTGCACTGACAGATAATATTTGGATTGAAAAGAATTAAACAAAATATAAACTTGAGAGAGAAAAAATGGCGCCAGCAAAGAGATGAACCACAGTGTCTCCTTAGCTAAAGAAGTAAGGTCATAGCATTAATCCTTCTACGCCCAAGAAAAAAATGAAGAGGTAGAGCTTTGCTACAAAAAAACATGCAGGTCACTTCTACGCTGTAGGTATTGCACGGTGGTCTCAATTGGTCTTCAAGATGTTGGCTCGGCTTTACACTTTGAGTTGACACCCGTCGAAAGGAAGTTCAGAAGTAAAAAAAAAAAGCGTTTGATTGGAAGCTGTTGTGTTCTTCTCCTTCTATTAACGTCCTCTTTTGTTTCAGTTGAAGTCGAAGGCATGGCATCCTCTGTCAACGCAGCTCAACTCCTACTAAAGGATGCAATGGTGAAACAACAAAAAAATGCCTCACTCCATGGTTCAGATTTCACTCGGCCTCTGGTCGCTTGTTTAATGTTCCAACCCGACCGGAAAACAAAAAACGCTCCCGGTCAATTAAACAATGCTCCTTTTTCAAGCTCTTATAGAATGCCAGTGTCCTTGGAAATCAGATTAGCAGACTGTAACTTCATTCATCGGAACCAAGCCCTCAGCTCCACACTGTTTTCCACCTTCAGTTCAACCACAACATAGATTCAACTTCAACTTGGTGCTCTGATACCACATGAAGAATTTAAACAAAATAAACACACTAAATTATCAGAGACATAAACATGGCTGAAACGGCTTGAGAGTCTCACTACATTCCTCTCATTCTTATTTTAAAATAATGTGTATAATGAAAATATAAATAAAAGAGGATGTTTGTCTCAAGATAGTGCATCTATCTTGGACACTTTGGTAATTGAGCAAATATCTCAACCATACACTAATTTACCAGCCTAACTAGTTGGAGAGAATCTTTCAACCAACTAGACATAAACTGACTCCTAACTTTGAGGAACAAACCCAATCTAGAAAGTTAGGATTTAAATCCAACTTTCATGATTTTAATTGATTTAATATTTTTGGACTTATAATTTCTTTTAATGTAAGAGTGAGGCTAATAATTTTTGGTTCACAAGATTGACTTTCGTCACTAGTTGCTGCAAATTAGAAAAAACATAGTTGTTTAAAGGTTTGATTTGTGCATGATTAAATTATTGTGCACAAATAGATAATAATCACCTACTACTATGATATATTCATCAAAACTAAAGATTGCACATTGCAGTTAGACCAAAAAGTCCAACTTAACTGGATACAATTTTTATGGTCTATATCTTTGGGCTATATTATTTTTCTTCCGGAAATTACAGGGTTAGAGAATTGTTGTTGTTGCGACAAATACCCTCCAAAATGTTTCCTACCCTTAGGTTTTGGAACCTACTGTGGATCTCACGATCACTCATTTGATTGTCACTTCTTGATCGATCGAAATCACTTGCTCACACATGTTAAGTTTGCAACGAGTTCATTAATGCATTCTTCCATGCAATCTTGAACAAGCATAAGAATAATCTGTCAAGGTTTTATTTGTGTAATTTTCAACCCTCGTTGGCAGACATTGTGCACTGTCATTGACATTCCCTCACTTTTGGTTGTGTTGGTACCTCTATTTGCATGAGCTTTTCAAACTATTGCTTTTGCGCACCTTCGTTTTCACGAATGTCATTTTCATGTTTTCGACTTGTTTCTCTTTCTTGATTTCAATTTAATTAATTTCATTTTCATGTTATCTTCGCTATAGAATGTGTCACTTTCACTATCGTTTGCGTATCGCAAGTGTCGCTCTCCCTTTTCTCTTCATATAGTAAATGTCATCTTTATGAGTCTTAGTTGTTGCAAAATGTGTATAAGCTCATTTTGATGGTTTCAAGGGTTTATCCTCATCAAAATTAGTTGATATTACCATGTAAACATGTATTGCACTCATTCTCAAAGTTTTAAGAATTGTTGCACAAGTGTCGTCACGGTCGATGCAAAGTGTATCGTTAGTGTTGCACTTATTGTAAATTTGTCCAAAGTTGTTACATTGAGGGAAATATGTTGTTAATATGTTTTGGACGATCTATTTTGTTATTTCGTTAAGTGTTCTAAGTATGTGATCACATTCAATTCATATCACTGTTCACATAAGTCTCATTTATCCCACACTTAGCCATTTTTTAGAAACTTCCTTGCAACCTAGCCTCATCCGACCTTCCTCCACTGTGCATTACATAGTTCCAACCCTCAAGCTATAACCCTGTACCTTGACACCATGCAATGCGTAGTTCCTACCTCCCAGGATTATGCACTATGTAGTTCTAGTGCTCAAGCCCAGACCTTGGCCCCTAAAATTGTGTAATCTAGTCCTCCATCTTGGCCCCAACTACGCATTGTGCAGTCTCTGAGCTCGAGCCCAAAACCTGAGCTCTTGAAATTCACAAATGTGCAATCGCCAAGTCTGATCTGCCTCCCATAATTGTGTCATTGAATGAAACAATGCAAAATCCTGCAGTCTAACTCACCGAGCCTAAAAAATGAGCAATCTACCTGCACATCCCAACCTGAACTGCGCATTGCATAGTTTCAAGACTCAAGCCTCAGCCCTCATCTCTTGAATTGTGAAATTTCACAATCACCTGGGCTCATCTATCTTCCATTACTGTGCGATGGGAAAAATTAGTGTTGAAGCCCTCAACCTGGCTCCTTGAGCTCCCTAATTGTTCAATATTTTTGCTTAGTCTAAGCCTGAACTGTGCATTGTATAGTCTCAAGGCTCAAGCCTAGCCCTTGACTACCTGAGTTATGTAATTTCATAGTCATTGAGACTCTCCCTTAGCATGCCACCCAGTTCTGGCTTAGTGAGTGGATCATCATGTAACCCCTTAGATAGAGGTTTATTTGATTGATGTCGTCTTATCATGAGTGCATTGCAGATGCAGGAACTCTATCATGCAATGGAAATATGATGAAGAAGGAGATGGAGAAGGAGGACACGCTAGAATACACATATGGATCTAAAAAGATAAGATGATCATGAGACAAGAAGATGAAGGAACACTGGATTCAGTAGAAGGCCAAAGATTAAGACTACATAAAGACTCCATCCGATTAACCATTTTCAGGGTATATATGAAGAACAAAGCATATCTCTCATGAAGATGAAGCATTGGATGCATATATTATTGACTATGGAAAGAAAAGAAGCAACAAAAAGGACAACTTGGAACTGCCACATCATCATGTAATCCATGTCATCAGTTTCATGTCATGTCTGGACATGAGTCATCATATGCCACATCATTACTTTGGATTATGTAATTATCTATTCAAAATTTATTGTAAAGTGTAAGTCCAAAGGACACCTTCAAAATATGAAGTCATGTAAAACTCGAAAAGTCATAGGAAGTCAAAAAATGATGATGGTATTCAAAGAGTCACAAGAAAGGTGAAGAATAACCTCATTTGTTATATATGCAGCTTCATTGTATGAGAAAAGGACTTTTCACCTTGGCTTCTCCTGCTAGGTATTAGAGAGACAAATTAGTTCTTTTGAAGAGCAAGGAGTGGTTGCAATGCTCCACTACTGGAGCTACTAGTGTTCATTGTATACATGTGCCTTGGACCATTTGCTTAATATTAGAAAGCTTATGGCTAGCACGTTCTTCACGCATGGATTATGGATATTTGTAAGACTAGTTTGTGAATGATTGTAGTTCATGTTTTCTTTCATATGTGCTAAAATAGTTGAAATATTTCAGTTATTTTGTTACTTATCATATTTATAATGTGTTTTAATGGTTATTATCATTGTCACATCCTCATGGACTATTCCTCTAGATATTAGACAAGTATTCCTTGTTGTATTGGTTGTAATGACCATCACATCTCCATGGACTAGTTTGCTTGATGTTGAATGGATTCTTCTTTTTTATGTGTGTCTCTACTAGGGTGGTACTATTGCCTCTCTCTTATTGCCTCACTCCTCCTCTCCTCCAAAAGTAAATAAATTTGACACACATATGACTGAATTCTCACCAAGAACACCTCCCTTGCTTTTTGAAGGCACATTTGCACTCCTCTCTTTTGCTGATAGTTAGAGCCAAGGCATATCTTTAAAACAACCAACAAACATACCATATTATGGATGGGTATCCTATCCCAAATGATGTGAGGTATAATTGGGACTTCACATCGGTGAGATCCCTTGGTTGATAGATTTCCATTACCTTCAACAATGGCGCTAGAAGGAGGGCTGGATGGCAAGTTGTGCCTGTTGAGTTTGTTTTGAACCTCTTATCTAAAATGGCTCATCCTAAAATATTACTCCAAGGTTGTTTCTCAAATTTATCCATTTTTCAATTTTCAATCCCTAGTGAGCCTCTCTATCACTTATCTTAGTTAAATTTTTATGGTGAGGATGGAACATCCATAACCAATCACATTTTTTTATTTTATTAAATATTGTAAATCTTGAAAAATCAATGATGAAGAGTTTTCTTGTGTACTTTTCATCCTCACCCTTGAAGGTTGTGTTAATTTATGATGCCATACCTTTCCACCTACTTCCATCCATTATTTTCATCACTTCCTTGGGGAGCTTCATCAAGCCTTTGATAGGTATGGTTACCAACATGTATGTAAAAGAATCAATCACTTAAGAACGAAGCCTAATGAATGAGTTGAGGATTTTTCTGATCTATTCCTTCACCTTTGTTAATTTATGGTGCCATACCTTTCCACCTGCTTCCATCCGTTATTTTCATCACTTCCTTGGGGAGCTTCATCAAGCCTTTGATAGGTATGGTTACCAAGATGTATGTAAAAGAATCAATCACTTAAGAATGAAGCCTAATGAATGAGTTGAGGATTTTTCTGATCTATTCCTTCACCTTTGTTATGAATTTCCTGAAGAAGATATGGATTGAGCTTTATTGAAACAAGTGTTTGAGAATTTTTTCATATATCTCTACATGATGAATCCAGACCACTTGATGTTTCTTCATCCCCAACTCTTGTAAACCAAGAAACACCCCTAATTTTAGAGGAGGAACTTGTTACTCTTTTTGTTCCTTGTCCTCCTTCCCTTTTAGTTTTGATGCAAGTTGCTCTTTGTGATGATCGTAAAGTTGGGAAATATTCACATCAAATTCCTAATCCATCTTCTCATCCTCCTTCCACTTCTCATGATTCAAATCCAATAAAGGAAATCCTGAAATGGCTCATGAAGCCTATGATGAAAACCAATTTTTCTATTCCTCAAGATGGTATTAACAATTATAACTCTAGTCTTGAATATGATTTAGATTTCTTTCACCCTCTATCATCTACATGTCGTGATTCTTTGTATCCTGATTTTCTTGATCAATCTGCTCCATCAACTAGTTTTCCACACTCTCCTAATTTTCAGGTTGTTGGCCCAAATTGTGATTGGGTTCAAGAAAGTCATATTACACATGTAAAGGAGCATGAAGGTGAAGATTCATTTAATCTTTCTTCTCTTTCTCAAAATCCTCTGTGTGAAGATGGTGTCTCATCATTCTTGGTTGATATTGGATCTATTAATCTCAGTAATGAATCAAATGAAATCAGTTTGCTTAGATCCATGGTATTGGGAAATAATCATTCTAATGATGATAATTTTGTTGATGTATGCGATGATGAATGCCCAAGTGGACTAGTTGATCTTTAAGTTTCTCGTGAAAAAAATAATTTTTAATATTTAGATCTATAATCCGTTTGGATCGAAGAAAATGTTGTTATCATAACTTCACCTTTTCCCCATTATACCTTTTGCTCCCCTGTTTGCGATGCATCTACATGCGATAAATATATTGCATGATCTTCAAGTTATTCATCGCATGAGTTCACTTCCCAATTGACACAACTTAGTGATGTTGTCCATGATGAAAGAGTAAATAATCAAATCATTGAGTATCCTTTCCACCATGTATCATCTCTTTTATTACATGAAGGAAACTCTTTAAATCAGTTTGCTCATGAAATTTCTCCATCTCTAGATTTGCGACCAGAAGAATCTTTCAGCTTGAGTAATATGGTTGTCGAAGTTGTAATATCTAATTAAATAGGTGAAAAAGATGGCTTCCATCCAGTTAATAGTGATCTCATCAAAATAAGTTAAAGAAACTATCCTCACACCATGCATGAGTTGGTTCCATTTTTAGAATGTGATTTTGCAATATTTGAAAGTTATGAGACTTGCTAGAGAGTCGAGGCATTTCAACTTCCATTGATGGTTATGTTAGGATATTGTAACTCTGGTAAGACCCCCAAACTAAGTTAGGTCTAGTTTACTTCAGAAAACACTTCTTTCTACATGATTTCACTCGATGCAAATTCTTTCTTAAAATATGTTTGGCATTGAATAAATGATCTTTTGAACCTTTAAGGTTAAATTTATGATCGGATTTAAGATGATTCATATTCATGCAAATCTCCTGTATTAAACTCAGGTTTGGAATGTGTATCTCTAATAGAATCATAAAACTATGAAGTTGATTATTATAGAGATTATCTTTAGCCAAAGGAGTCATACGTGTCACACTCTTTTGAAAACAATTAGCTCCTGATCCTTCTTGTGAATATTCTGATGCTAATATTTTTCTTCATTGCACCTAAAATCCTCTCGAGTGCCAGTAAATGCATGCATTGTTTGACATATCAAATTATTCTTTACTTGTTTCACCTTGATTGATTTTATGTGTTTGTTATACTAACATTCCTTTTTACTTCTTTCGAATATTATGATGCTAGTGCAGTGTGTAACTAGTTACAAGAAAATGGTTTGTTACACTCATCGCATGAGGAAGATGATTCTATTATGCAGAGCATTTGTGGAACTGTTCAATTTGTTTGATCTTTGGTAATTACAAACTATGAATCTCATTCTTTAATCATCCCATCTGATCATGATTCTGGGTCTAATGAATGCCATTCAACTTACTCTTTTCCCATCAACACATCCAATTACAGTCATTTACATCCTTTGATTTTTATGGTTTAACATCTCACTATCCAGGTACTTGTCAAGCGGTTGAGGCATTTCCGCACTCGCGGATGGTTATATCAAGTACTCCCTATCTTGACACG
Source organism: Pinus taeda (assembly GCA_000404065.3). Lineage (NCBI taxonomy): Eukaryota > Viridiplantae > Streptophyta > Pinopsida > Pinales > Pinaceae > Pinus > Pinus taeda. Next base: position 9,862 of record APFE030845321.1, read on the forward strand.
CCTATTGAATATGATCATATATATTTCTCCTCACAATATTCTCATCGTAATCCCATGCATTTAATTGAAAGGTCATATTTTCAAAGGTTTTGAGGTTTTCAAGAGGATTGTCACAAATTTTACCATCCCAATCAGTGAATGGTTGGAGCAACATTACCCGTTAGAATCCAACACAAATAACAAGTTTTGATATTTTTTCATGATTGCTAAGGAGTTTAGTGTATTTGAAGGCACATTCACAAGAAGCTTACAAGGTTTTTTGAATGATGGTTCTCATCGAAAATATAAAGAGATAAACTGGTTAGAAATAGTTGTTATGGCCTATCTTTCTGCTGATAGACAAGACCTTCATTTTTTTTGTGCAAGTTATTCATGTTCTTATCTGTTTTGTTGCACATTTCTTCATATCTATTTAATTCCTTATATCTTTATGAATGCAAGTTAGAAGCAGTTATGGTGGCCTCATTGGAAATTTCATTATACGTGACCTCGACCTTCTAGATGATTAGGTTATGAGTAGGTTTAGTTGCATATTAGTTTACCTTCACATTCACCCTGCATTCATTTCTTGTAGTTTGTCTTATGTTTTATGGATTTGGTTTTGCATCATATTTTGGTTTAACCACTTTCTATTTTTTTTTCCTTGATACCTTGTATAAATATGCTTTGTTGGATCAAAATGGAATGTGGAAAAATAGAAAAGGAATTTGTGAGACTACAACATTTGGCTAACTCTTTGTCCTTTTTCCTTGTCTTGGTGCACCTTTTGGTTGTTGATGTTCCGATGGAAAAATATGATCCTTGCGTTAAGAAAATCCTTGTGCCAAACCATGATCTCCATGTCTATTATGGAAACCTCATCCCTACACTCGAGTTTTTATGTTTCGATGTTTTTAGGATGATCCAATCAAATAGAGAAGGATAAGGGGAAAATTTAAACAAGAAAAACAATATGAGAGGTCTTATATATGCTTTTTTGAAGGGATAACCTCTCCTACTCTTAATAAGTTGGGATGCCTCTTCTGCCCATGAAATAAATAAGTGTCGACACACAATCCTATATAAAATAAATAAACAAAGATGAAATAAGAGAAATGATTCCTGCACAAAAGAGGTGAAACAAGAAATTCCATCGAGGTATTGTCTAGGCTCATTGGCAGCGCAACAATGTTTATGTCCATGAAGTGACTCCGTTGGGGTATTGTCCAGGCCTGTTGGCAGCGAAGCAACACCAAAGATGAAAAACTATATTATGAAAATATAAAGCTCACGAACTTGATTACCCTATCTTGATTCGAAACATTATGTGATAATTGATATTATGTTTTTGTTTAACCGAGTAAAGGAATGAAGGGGAATTTGTTATGAACATGGTAAATGGGGAAGCCATGTTAATCTGAACGGTGAATCAACACTTTTTGAAGAACTAGACCCTGCACGAAAGAATTGACCAAGGCAAAGAAGCTGGAGTTCTACCAGTGTGTCTCTAAGTGTTGTCATTGTGATAAACACCCTCCAAAAATTTACCTACACATGAAATTTTGAGACTAGTGTGGATCTCATGATTGGTTGTTCTGTGGTCACTTCTTGATTGATCAAAGTCACTTGCTCAGACATGCTTAGTTTGCAAGGGGTTATTGAACGCACTCTTCCATGCAAGCTTGAAAAAGCATAAACACAGTTCGTCCAAATATTTTATATGCAATTTTCAATCCATATCAATAGTTAGTGTACACTGTCATTGATAGCCCCTCACTTTTGGTTGTGTTGGTACCTCTATTTTGGTGAGTTTTTCAAATTTACGCTTTGGTGCAAATTCGTTTTCATGAGTGTATTTTTCATGCTTTTGACTATCTCTCTTTCTTTCTTTCACTTTAATTAATGTCATTTTCATGTTGTCTTCACTATGGGATGTGTCACTTTTACTATCATTCGCATATCACAAGTGTTACTCTCCCTTTTCTCTTCATATAGTAAATGTTGTCTTTATGCCTGTTAGTTGTCGCACAATGTGTGTAAGCTCATTTTTGTGCTTTCAAGGTTTTATCCTCCTACAAATGAGTTTATATTACCATTTAAACACCTGTCACACTGATTCCCAAAGTTTTAAGCACTTTCACACAAGTGTCGTCAAGGTCATCGCAAAGTGTATCTTTAGTGTCGCACTTATCATAAAGTTGTTGCAAATTTGTCGCATTGAGGGAAATATGTTGTTAATGTGTTCTAGATGATCTATGTTGTTATGTCATCATTGTTCACATCAGTCTCATTGATCCCACACAGCCATTTTTCGGAAACTTCCCTCCAAGCTAGCCTCATCCAGACTTCCTCAATTGTGCATTGTGTAGTTCCAACCCTCAAGCTGAAACCCTGCCTCTTGACACTGCCCAATGCCCAGTTCATACCTCCTAGGATTGTTCAATATATAGTTCCAGTGCTCAAGCCTAGACCTTGGCCCCCAAAATTGCACAATCTAACCCTCCAGCCTGGTTCTAGCTACCCATCGTGTAGTCTTTGAGCTCTTGAATTGCACAACTTTGAAATCACTAGGTCTTGTCTACATCCCAGAACTACGTAGTTAACTGAAATAGTGGAAAAAATTGTAGTATGAATCACTGAGCCTCAAAACTATGCAATCTTCCTACACAACTGAACCTGAACTACACATTGTATAGTCTTAAGGCTCAAGTCTCAACCTTGAGCTCTTGAATTGCGTAATCACCTGGGCTCCTTTGTCTTCTAGAACTACATAATGGGAAAAATCAGTGTTCAAGCCCTCAGCCTAGCTCCTTGAGCTCCCCAACTGCAGAATATTTTGTCTTAGTCCAAGCCTAAACTATGCATTGTGTAGTCTCAAGGCTCAAGCTCGACCCTTCACTTCCTGATTTGCACAATTGTGTAGTCACCGATCCTCTCCCTAAACCTTCCATATGGTTTCGGCTCAACATATTAGATATAGTTTTATCTTACTAATTTCATTTTGTCATGAGTGGATTGAAGATGCAAAAACTGTATCATGCTATGGTAATATGATGATGAAGGATATGGAGAAGGAGGACATTTTAGAAGACACATATGGAGCTGAAAATATAAGATGATCATTAGACAAGGAGACAAAGGAACACTGGATTAAAACAGAAGACCAAAGATTAGGAACGCATGAAGAATCCATCTTATTCAAAACCCCTTTGGAGGATATATATAAAGAACAAAGCATATCTCTCATGAAGATGAAGCATTGGATACATCTCTTATTGAAGACAGAAAGCAAAGAAGCAGAAAAAAAGACAACTTGGCATAGGCACACCATCATGCAATCCATGTCATCAATGTCATGTCATGTTTGGTCATGAGTCATCATATGTTACATCATTATTGTGGATTATGTAATTATCTATTAAAAATGTATTGTAAAGTGGAAGTCCAAAGGACACCTTCATAATACGTATAGTCTTGTAAAAGTCGAAAATTCATAGTAATTGAAACAGTCATGAGCATAGTCAAAGAGTCTCAAGGAAGGTGAAGCATCACCTTGTTGGTTATGTATACACCCTCATTGAATGAGAAAAGGACTTTTCACCTTGGCTCCTCCCGCAAGGTATTAGAGAGACAAAATAGCTATTTTGAGGAGCAAGAAGTGGCTCCAATGCTCCACTACTGGAGCTAGTGGTGTTCATTGTATACATGTGTCTTGGAACTTTTTCTTAATATTAGAAGCCTTATGGCCAGCACATTCTTCATGCACGGATTATGGATATTTGTAAGACTATTCTGTGAATGTTTGTGATTCATGTTTGCTTTCATATGTGCTAAAGTAGTTGAACTATTTTGGTTATTTTGGTACTTATCGTATTGAGAATGTGTTGTAATGGTTATTATTGTTGTTGCATCCTCATGGACTATTCCGTTGGATATTAGACAAATCTTCCTTGTTGTATTGGTTGTAATGGTCATCAAATCTCTATGGACTATTTCGCTTGATGTTGAATGGATTCTTCTTATTTATGTGTGTCTCTACTAGGGTGGTACTATTACCTCTCTCTTAGTGGCTCACTCCTCCCCTTCCATAGTAAAATAAATTTGACACACATACAATCGAACACTCACTAGGTGCACCTCCCTTTCTTTTTGAAGGCACATTTTCACTTCTCTTTCTTACTGACAGTTAGAGCCAAGACATATCTTTAAGACAACTAAAAATTGGGCCATATTCTGTATGGGGCTCCTATCCCAAATGGTGTGAAATCTGATTGGGACTTCACATCGGGGAGACCCCTTGGTTGACAGATGTCCAACACTGTCAACAAGAACATATCGCATAGTCAAACTGGAAAAAAATGTTTTGGAAGAGTTTACTGCAAGCAAACAATTATGCAAGTGCAAGTGCCTATGAACTATATTTTTCACAACATGATGTAAGAGGTCGATATGCCTAGATGGAGTGGAAGTATTGTTTTAAATTGGGACGACAACCAAGAAGAAGGTAAAATTTTTAGGACAATAAATTATCTTTCAGAATTATATGTTTCCATCCTAATGAGCTACGGAAAATAGAAAAATCACAACAAATTCTTAAATATCAAGAAAATATAAAACATTGGATTAAATTCAAAGAGAAAGTTTGTGGTGTGACAAGTGGTGATAATCATGACAACGTTTACCTCATTTAAAGAACAATTGGTAGATTTTTAATGATATAAGATTTCTAGTGAAGAATATTCAACAAATTCATCTTTCTAGACAATATTCAAGCATCTAAATTAGCAATCAAAGGATCATCTCCATATTTCAAGCAAGAGAATCAAAATCATTAAATTAATTCCCAAAGATGAAGGCAAAAGACTCTTTATCAGTTTCTAATTTCCTACAAACAACTCCAAGTTTTTGGCAGATTGTTCAGAGATTGTTTTTATTTTTAATATATTGTTTAGATTTTTATTCCAGAAATATCGTAACAATTTAGGAGAAGGTTTTTCTTATATATAATTTTAAGTTTTGATGAGAAAGGGTTGGATTTTTATGCCAAAACCCTGTCATTTTTGTAAAGACTTGTATTGCAGAATTTTTAATTGAAGTATTCTAACTTTAGTTTCATGACAAAATTTGTTTCTCATGTATTTCTTTCTCTGTGATTTCATAATCTGTTTATGCATATGTTCAAGGTAACATAGGATTTAGGGTAAGTCTAAGTTAAGTGTTAACTTCCCTGACATCCCATTGCAAAGTTATCATCATTATGGAGATTATCTATTTGAACAGGTTGTTTAAAATAACTCCTATGCACCATTTAATTGTTGCCTTCTGTCATCTCTTGAATGTATATGTGTTCAGATGTAGAATTTTTCTATACACATCTACTAAATCTGATTGATTGAGTATCCAGTATGGATACTTAATTATCTAATTTCTCTTATATTCCTCTACCAAACTCTTTAAACCTATGTTATTATGTCAGAGCTAGACATTGGCACTTTGATTATTGCAGTGTGTGATTTCCATTTTTTGTTATGCTATGGATATTATGTATCTCTAACTCTTTAATATTGTCGATTGTTTTTCCTAGTAAAGGACTAAAAATAATGCAATGTATGTTATATCAATGGACCTGATAATGTTGTTTAGGATATATTATGTGTTTTTATATGATGCTAATGTTTATGAGTTTATCAAGCAATATTATCTATGGTTTAGCTTGTTTTAGTGCCTAATAGTAGGCATGTTGATAGATACATTGATTTTATTATGGATATGTACAATATTTGGAATTTTTAGTGTTTGGGTAAGGGTTTTATATCTGCAAAATGGGTGTTCTAAGCAATGGCCTTATTTAAGGAGAACCTTGGCTAAGTCCCTCGAAGTTATTAGAATATCTATGTCTAAGTATTGAGAAAATCAAACTTTATCCAAGTATGAACAAATTTTGGTAGGACCATGTGTTTGGACTAGATGCACTTTGGGTTTGGAGGATGTATTCAAGAATCTAGAAGTTTGGCCAATTGTGCCTTGTAAATTTTTAGAAATAGGTAATATTTCCATATATTCACATTTTCCCAGTAGTGGAGTTTGTATTTGAGATGAGTTCCACATGGGTGGGGCTGGGTGTTATTTTATTAGGTGAGGAATTTGGGATATAGGGGATGGGGAAATTTGCAATTAGTGAAAACATTGATGACACTAGATTTTTAGAGAGGCTCAAATTTTTGTAGAAATCCTATTAGGACCTAATATGCAATGATTTGTATTTTTAAGGGCATATAATTATATAGAATTATCCCCACTTAGGTGAACATTTATGTAAGGTCAGATTTGAATGGTGCTAGATTTCGTAGAATGTGTAGATTATCTGAGGTAGGCCTCATTAGATGAGGAAATGTGTGAGGTCAATTTCTTTATGAGAGGAATTGTATCTAAGACATTTGAGGGTGAAGGAATGGTGCAAAATTTTGAAACCCTAGATGCAGACCAGGAGAAAATACCTTTGAATTCACAAAAGATATCTGGGGGACCAGGGGTTGTGCCATTATGATTTTTAGTGAGTACCCATATATAACGAGGAATTATGGAACTACATGGTGAAGTAAACCGCGAAGGATGTGGGAATTATGGGAAGTTTGAGGAGAGATGAAGTGGAGAACGTCACATTGGCTGTGGTGGCTACATGGAAGCACTATGGGCTCCACGGTAAGTTTCGTAAAGAAGGATATCTGGGGTCCAGGAAATCCAAGGGTTGAGAAATTATGCACAATGGGAAATATTGTGCATATGTAAGAGTTTTTGAAACATGCATCAACCTTTGGAAAATAATAAAAATGTCATGCTAACAATAACAGGAAGAAACCTCATAAGATTAGAGAGAAAATAAAATCATTTACATGATAGAAATACTAAGAGGAGCACTTGAAAAGAAACTGCCTAAACCAACAACAAAGGAATAAAAAATCATGCAAGATTTAGGCACCTAAACCAACATCCTGTAAGGCAAAAAGTGATAAGGGGGTAGTCCCTCAAACTCTTTGAAATACTGAAAAGTTCCTTCTTAAACTATTTAGAGGGATAATGGAATGTTGAGGTTGTTATAAACCTTTGGAACGAATCTCGCTAAAATTTATTCATATGTTGGTGATGGACACACTAAATGAAAAAACTCAAGGGATTGAGTTTGTAGTGGATTAGTGAATGAAGTGTAGAAATAATGTTTTGCATGTCCTTGTTGTCATTGTTGGCTTAAAATTTTTGTTTTGTTTTCTTTTTTTGTTTTTTTTTGTTGGATTTGAGCGTGGCCATGCTATTTTGTGTTGTTGTCATGTTTCATTGTTTTCATTATTTCTTCTTTCCCTTTTGTGTTTTTTTCTTGGTTGGTTTGTTGAGTGTGGGAAAGGAAAGAAAAGGACCTCATGGAGTAAAGCTAAATAATCCAACCAGAAGTCAAGGCCCTCATTAAACCTTATGCACATGGGATAAATGACAGTTGAAGATAGAAAAAGATAATAGAATGAATAGGTGGAATTGGCTATGTCCACATGAAAAAAATGGAAAACCATGTGATAGCTATGAAAATAGCATAAGAAGGAAGCTCCCTTAACTAAAATTGTGCATGGATATATGATATATAATATATATATATATATATATTATATATTATATATATATATATATATATATTAATATATTAGTATATATATATATAGGATATAATATACTATATATATAGAAGAGAAGAAGAGATAATATGAAAAAATGAATAAAGGTATAATGATGTTATGTAGTTTGAAAGGTCATTCCTAAGAACCATCACAATAGTAAGATAAATGAGTAATCTTAAAAAATATGATCACTGTGTAAATGGTATGAAATAGAATTTGTACTTACCATTTTTTGGGTGATCTCACTGTGAAATTATTTAATAGATTCCATGTCACATGGAATATCCATTGGGAAGGTATGCAAGAATAACTTATTGCTAATAATTACCACTATTAATGTGCTTATGCTTCTCACATTTGTTGTTTACATAAATGAAAATGATAAAGGATTGAAATTGAATCTGAAATTGACAACATATAAAGAGCATGGAGCGTGTACATGAATGATGCATGCTTGTCAAATGAATATGTATGGGATCGAGAGCATGGATGGGGACATGCTAGAATGGATACAATTGGAAATTCTTTTATGAAGTTTTCATTAAATTTATAAATAGCTAAGTTGATGAATTTATGACTAATGTGTGATGCCAA
>APFE030845325.1:20900-88569 GCA_000404065.3 Pinus taeda
CATCAAATGCAAATAAAAATAAATCTCGATCCATCCATTCATCAAAACCTCCTCTGAGGGTGCAGAAGTGCATGTTCCGAGGACAAGTTTTTGACAAATCTTTGGACCCTTCTCTAAATGCATGAGAAGGGTTAAAACATTACTTCCTAATTCTAATAATAGTGTCTTTACAAAATTTAGGATATGGTTTTCAAATGACCGTCCTTTTGCCAATCTAATAAAAATAAAAAAACAAACTTCTAAAAATAAGCTACTTCTGAACTTGGTCCTTAAAACTGCAAGTGTTCATCATGGACTTGAGAAGAGTTGGTTGGCCGACTTCTGCACTGAGCTGGGCTGCAAAAACAGAATCTATGAGAGCTAGCACTACTTTCTCGGCTGAGTTTATGATGCATTTCATAGTCATCCATTGACTGTGTGGCTTGACTAAGTATGCCCAGTAACACTCCCAATTTAACCTGTTCAATGCCTGGATCGCTTTTCCCTTTTCCTGCGCCTTCTGCTTCCATTCTGTCTCCAGTCGTGATTTATTTGGTAGGTACCCCGGGGTGGTTTCTGCGATTAAGTTGGCCCTGTGTAAATTCTCATTTACACAGTCGATAAGAATGTTTGCCTGCGTGGCCGCTGTCTCTGCTGCTTGTTCTGTCTACCTGATTTGATCGTCCCATTTGTTAAAGAGCAATTCCTTATGACCCTCGTTTATTGTGGGTGCACTTGCTCTTTTCTTTTCATCTTCATCACACATCATTCTATATAGGGGTAAGATAAGCCCGTGACAAATCTGATAGAAGTGTGGGGCGAACTGGGAATCCCATAAACACTTTTATGATAAACATGAATAGGTGATGGGTCGTGGTAGTCCATTTTTCAACCAATAGTGGGGGAAATTTGATACTAGCATGAAAAAAATCCATAATATTACGCAAGATAAAGGAGATGCCTTGAGAAAAAGGATCTTGACGGTAATTCATTAACATCTGTGTATGAGATTATCAAGAGAATAATCTTGGCCCATCCAAGATATCGGCGTTGAGGCAGTGTCTAAATATTCGAGTTGGTAGCCATCAGTGAAAATTTATTGATGTCCGGCATCCATGAAAAGCATGGCCGCAGCAAATAAGAGAGATAGAGGAACCAGTGATGTACATACCGTTTGTCCTTTTTGAGGACGGCTCCTCTTTCTGGTCCAACTATATTAGTGGTTTCTGCCATGGTAGAGAGATTCTCTGCTGAATTCTTGACAAATGTGCATGTAAGGTCGTCTGAGGTTCAGGAAGATGATAAACATAAGCTTTAATAGCGCAGCGAATGATCCTAATGAGCCCATGTCCTTGAATCTTGAATTGTCTGCGTGTAACTCTGCATTGCAAGTATCCACTTGATCAATATATATGGTATTGTATGAGATCGGTGAAGAAATGAACATGCCAGCTATAGAGGCCTCGGAAGAGTTTTGTGAGCCCCAGGCAGTATCAACCTATTACTCTAGATGCTTCCTCCAGCAGCCTATACATGCCTTCCCAGCGAAATTCCTGCGTCCTGTTGCAGGCAAGGTCTGTATACAAAGGCGCCATCTCCTTCGTCTTTTCCTTCGTCTCGAAGCCTTGAGCTTTATGTTTCTTTCCCATTTGCTCCTCCGTTCGGCTATGAATCGTCTTAGCTCTTCGTTCCTGCAGATTACGAGCAAAGTTGAAATGACTGATTAAGAAAAGTGATGGGAGAGTTTTAAATGCAACAGATATATCAAATATGCCACTTTACGTGAAGTAGTTCTTTACAAAAGCACGCGTCTTCATTTCATTTAATAACTGACAACTAATCCATTTACTATCATTAAAAGCACATGATCTTGGTTCAGATTATGGTAAGTGGCTTTTCTTTGAATGGTGCGACCGAAGGATTCGTGATTAAGTGATTCATGATTTTCTTACGTAGCATCGAAGATCGTGCCATCGCAAATCGCAAGATCGCAGACTGCACCATCGCAGCGATCGCAACATCGCAGGTCGCAACATCGCAGGTCGCAGAAGTTTAATGTTTGCCAAATATTGCCAGTTTATTTCTGCGATATGCAATCTTGCGATCGGTGTTGTCACAGATCGGTAGATCTTGAAGTTTTTCCTTATGAGCATTACTTCATTGTGATGCGATGTTATGCTTAACACGGGGGTCTTGCGCATACCAATATTATAGGGGAATGAAGGCATTTCCTATCTTTTTTTAAACACAATTTTTAAAGACCTTTACCTTATCGTAAACTTAGGTTAAAAAAAAAATTCGAAAGACCTTTCTAAGCTTACGATGGTGAACTTATTTTGAAGAAAGAAAAACTTGATTTTTCTCAAAAATTAAACTAAGGGTCCCCGTTCATTTAGTATTTTGGACAACACTTAAATGAACAAGGGGGGTTGTTGCTGGCCACAACAACCTCCACAACAACTTGGTGAGTCCGCTGGGGATTCAGTTTGTTGTTTGATTTGTAAACTTTAGATGGAGCCTAAAGTACGGCCAGATAGCCTTCGAAACGCTATTGCTCTGCATTAGCGAAGTAGATCAATGCCACTTCAATCAATCTCCAGTTTGGTTTATGACCTAAACGGCTTGGAGCTTGTCTTGTTTCTTGGTTTTTTCCTGCTTGGTAGCCTTCTGGGTTGAGTTCTTGTGCTGTTTCTCGTCCCTTGGTGTACCTGGTTATTGTTGGCCTAGCTTTGGCTTGCTTGTTTTTTATTTTTACATAGAAAACTTGACTGTCGCGCTTTTATAGCGTTACAGTCACGCCAATTGGCGCTAGTTGCTCATTGACAACCCGTGCCAATCCTCAAAGGGTGCTAGTTGCAGCCTGACAGTCGCGCGAGGCCTGGGAACTTTTGAAGTTTGCTTGGTTGTGAGCCTCTGGAGCTTGGTTTTTGTTCTGGGTACCTTTTTCCGACTACTTGAGTGTGTTGGAGTCTTGTTTGACTGGCTTTGATCTTTACCCTTTGAGTTTTAGCCTTTTTCTATCGATTTCACGTTTCTAGCCCTAGGGCATCTAGTGGCTTTGTGTGTCTAGCCTTCCTTAGGTGTTTTTGGTCTTTTATTGGCCCAGTGGACTCTCTGATTGCTCCTTTGCACTCGTTTGGTGGTTGTTGATCGTTTTGTTGTGTTATTTGAGTGACTTGCCTCTTTTTCACTTGAATTCCGCTTTGTTTCACTTTGAGCCTAGATTACATAGCTCATCGGTGTCTTTGAGACTTTTCTCGTTCTTTGAAGGATTGCTTTGTGATTTAGGGATCTGAATGTGCTTGTATTAAGTGGAATTTGTTTGTTATCATCTCTCAAAGTTTGTTTAGTGCATTTTTCCATCAACATAAAAGAAAAATCTCTTTTGCTTTGCATTAGTTAATGAGAATTAGAGCTTTTCATTGTTATTAATGATTAGTGACCTTGAAGAAAAGTTTTTTAATTTCCATTAGCTGCATTAGAGATATTCTTCGTTTTTTTGGATCATTTCGTTTGTGTGAAAGCTCTCAAACTCTCTCGTAGCTAGCATTCATCGAATGAAATGACATATTGTGGAATATAGTTTGCATTTAGGAAATTTTGAGACATTACATACGGTAAGGCCTGAAAACTGAAACATAATACAAGATCAACTTTAAAATGAACTGAATGAATCTAACAATGCATTGGAACGTAATGCACACTTTTTAGAGTTCTAGGCTAGAGACGTGCTCCGGCGTCATTAAACCTAGTCGCTTTTGTTTCCACTCAAGGTTGGGTGATTCCTCCTTTTGTGACTCAATAGTGGTCTAGTACGGACTTGTGCTCCCACGTACCCTCGAGTATATGGGGATACCCCACTAGGTTATCATCCTTTATCCCTAGGAAGCCATGTCTTCCGCCTTACGATCCATAACGCACCGAACACAACATTCGGGAAGATTGACTGCCGTACGGAAAGTCCTTGGTTTTCATATGATTGCCAAGGTGTATATGCAGTTTTACGGATTGTCTGGTAAACCTTTTGCCTAGTTCTCTAGAGTAGTCACTTTTGACCCTTTTCAGACTCCGTAAAAGAAAAGGTTCATCTGAGAATTTGTCACTTCGGGCTCATTAAATATTCAAAGGCGACTAGAGTCAACTTTTTGTCCTTTTCTCGACTCTTTAAAGATGAAAAGGTCAAGTTATGTCCTTATGTCTTAAAATTTATTCAGCCACGTTCACATTTACCCTGTTAGATCTTGTTTACGTTAGTTTGAGTAGGGTCCTTTCTCGTTAGTTTGTCTAAGATTTTTTGAATCGAATCATCCTGGCGGAATCATCGATCCCGTCTCCCATCCCTAGTGACCAAGGGTCTCCTTCTTCTGCTGCTCCTAAGACATCGGCTGGTAGTGGTACTATCCCTGTTATTCCGAGTGTCCAACCGCTGAACTCCCGCACTCCAGAAGACGATTTTGATGATCTACATTGGAAACCTATTTGGGAGCCTTCCGAAGAGGATACTCCTTTTACTCCTACTGGTGTTTCGGTCCCAATGTCTTCCTCTGATATGGATGACACATCTCCCATCGCGAGTGAAACACCCGTTGTGACGAGTGTTGAAACTCCTATCTCGATCATAACCCCACCCTTCAGTGTCACCCCTCTCGATGTCACGTTTCCCTTACACTATAGGGCTTTGAGAGATGTTATGGGTTCTAGGAACTCCTCCTCGGGTACCATGTGGGATCACAACATCACTCCTACTACGGGATCTTTAATTCCTCAAATTCACAATACAGTTGTCACTTTAGTCCCGACTATTCCAACTGTTTGTGTAGCTTCTTCAGCGCCTGTTGTTAGTGTCGTTAGGGCATCCTCGATTGTAACCACTGTTGTTGGTCCGTCCCACAGTTCGGTAAATAGTGGTCAGTCGGTGCCTACATCCGGAGTTGTTGATCCTACACTTAGTGCCCCACCTTCTTCTGGTTCCATTCTAGCAGGGGAGGCATACAATCAGTATTTGCAAGCCGTCCAGAATCCGGGCGCGCAAGGTCCAGTTCATTACTATGACCCCGTAGGGCATCATCTTTATATTGGATCCTTTCCATCTCAACCTGCGGTTGAGGTCTCAGTCCTGTTAAATGTTTCTTGGGGTACCACTCGTTACGGTGGTGGCCAAGCACCCCTTTCGGATGAAGGACCTCCTTATCAAGGACCACCTTATCAAGGTCAGCTGTCTTACACACAACCTTCTTATGGGCAGCAGTATTACGGGAAATCTTATCCAGGGCAACCTGGAGGCCCGCAAGGACAACCCTTTCAAGGAAAACCTTCGGCCTATGGTGGTCCATCTTTCACTTATCTTGGGCAAACCTATGGAAATCCAGGACAACCTTATATGCAACAAGGACAACCTGGGGTCCAGGAGGGATACCCTTCCGGTCAACCCTTTGGGAATCCAAGACAACCTTATATGCAACAAGGACAACCTGGAATCCAGCAGGGGTACCCTTTTGGGCAGGGTGGTCAGCCTTATGTACATCAAGGCCAACCCACTGTCCAGTCTGGTCAACCGTCTGGACAAGTCGGTCAACCTCAAGGACAACCAACCGTCCAGCCCGCTCAGCCATCTGTTTCATCGGGACAACCCTCGGTTGTGCAGGGACAACCCAACACCCAACAAGCTCAACCTTCTGGGCAAGTGGGTCAATCTCAAGCTCAACCAGGGCAACCTTCTGGCCAGAAGGACATCTTTCTGGGCCTGCTCAATCGGGCATGCAAATGGTTGTTGCTTCTCAAGCTCCACTGGGTTTCCAGTCCCAGGCTGGGCCCCAGACCCAAGCTGGTCTTCAGATGCAAGTTGGGTTTCAGCCTCAACCTTCTTATCAAGCATAGCCTAGTCCCTAGGCTCAATATGGAGCCCAACAACCTTATGGTTTCCAACAACCCCAGGGGCAAGCTCAGTTTGCCTCGTACCAAAATTATCAACAAATGCAGGTGACTTCTTATTAGAATTACCAGCAACAGTATGTTGCTCTTGCAAGTCAAGTTGGTAATCAATGAGGTGCTGGGGGGAAAATCTAGGGTCAGCCATCCAGTTATGGCTATAACTCCTATGGACAAAATCCCTATAGATAGAACCCCTATGGGCCAGATCCGTTCGGACAAAATCAATGGGGGCAACCAACAACTGGTTGGAACCCTAGTGCTACCCCTTATCCACGGCCACAGATGTCCTTCAATCCTCAGTTACCCTTCTTAGCAACATTGGAACTGCCGGATGTGTCCAAATTGACTAATGATCCTATCCTTCATAATCCATTCTGGCCACCAGTTCCAACCAAGATTCCCGGTGATTGTCCCAAATTTGATGGCAAAGCTGGAGAAGACCCTCAAGCCCACGTTATGACTTATCACCTTTGGTGTTCGTCAAATTCGTGTCTTGACGATTCAATCCGGCTCCGCTTTTTTCAAAGGACTCTCACCGACTTTGCTGCTAAGTGGTATATTGAGCTAACTCGCGGATCCTTTCAAGATTTTAACTCGTTGGCAATGGCATTTCTAACTCATTTTCAGTTGCCAATTCAGTATGAGACGGGAATGCATCTCCTCACATCTCTTAAATAGGACACAACCACGCACATATCTGATCATATACATGAATGGAGAAGGCGTCATCATTTGATTAATTTTTGGATTCCTGATCAGCTCCTGACCGATTGGTTTGCAACCTCTTTTGTCCCTGCGATCGCACGAGACATTGCTATGGGAGCATGTGTAACTGAAGAGCAGGCTATTTCGCGTGCTGAGTACCTCGAATTGGTTTATTCCCAGTCCGATACCCTATATGATTATTTTCCTGATGCCCCGAGACCCAGGACATCCAAAGCTCTGCCAAAGCCATCTGTTGATGGTGTTATTGGATCTGTAAATCCGTCTTCTAAGAAATCTTCCGCGAACCCTGGGAAGCAAAATTCGAATGCTTTGAACAAAAATACTTCTCAGGCTATGTCTAATTCTGGAAATACTTCCGAGGTTAACACCGTCCAGTCCACCATGGCATATAAAGCCTCGAAAGGAAAAAACAAGGGAAAAGGGAAAAATAAATCTGATCAACCCAAGCAGGACTCCCCTAAACCTCCACCCGAGGAAGGAGCCAAACGTAAACCCAAGTATCCTTGTCTTATCTGTGACGAGGATCACTATACTAAAGACTGCCCAAGGCGGTCCGAAGTTAGTCGCTTGTTGAAAGGTGCTCCTCGGACTCCTGCGGTGCTGAAAGAACCTTTCCCCTCACAACAAACGCAAATGGTGGCTGACCCATCCTCATCTTCTTCTCCCTTTGGTTCTCAAGTGTTCATGGCTGGAATGATTCCCGTTCACATTAGTACTTGAGCAAAAGAATATCCGCCACTTGCCGGGAAAGAGCCTGAGGTTCCCTCAAGCACTCCTCTGTCCAGTTCTGGTCCGCTCCATATCGCGAGACCTAGCACTAATATGCCTATTCGACCCCCTCCTAAAGGTGTACTCCAAAGATATTCTTACAACCCTAATGCTCATGCTGCCTAGTGTTATCACTCAGGTTGTCCCTAGGCTCCTAATAGGGATACGGCCGAGGTAACCACAAACCAATCTTCTGATTGCAAGTTCTAGCCCACCTGCAATCAGAGAGGGCTCTCTCCTTATGATTCAACCTTAGTTGATGATTTTAGGCTAGCTTTCTAACTTCAAGGGAGTGTTGATTGTGATTGGAAAGAAGGTAGGATTCTCGAACAAAGAGGCATGGTAAGGTGTGATAAGTTTCGAACCATTGGGCATGGAGTCACAGATTGAGGCATGCGAGCGTTTTCTTGGTCACAAGGGGATACGGAGTGGGATAGCCACACAGGATACAATTCTCTGTCTGCTGAAAATATGGAGTGAACATCAGGGATGAAAGGCAAAGGAGAATCATTTCATCATGCTGACAAAGAGGAGAAGTGGATGAGTGGGATCTCGGAGCAGTTAAGAATTCCTAAGACATGCACTCATATGTGAAAGAAACAACATAAACGAGATCATTTAAGAATACAAGCTCATAACTGTTTCTGAAGAAAACATTGAAAAATGCAGAAATTGAACTTAAGGTGTATTGGAACAAATCTTAAGCTATTCTTTTTTCCTGCAATTTAGAGAGGCGGAAAGGTGGTAAAAACAAAAAATAAAACAGAGGAGAGGAACACTTATTGGATCATGTAGAAGCACAGGAATTCCGTGATCATTCCTTGGCCAAGAGAAAACATCAAGTTGTTTCGGAATCCATGCTTTCAACAATCTTTGATTATGGAAATTATGACAGTTACAGTGCGAGTCTCTGCTCGGAGAAAATGCTGGAAAGAAGACTGACCAACAACTACTACCAACCAACCAACCCCTCACAACATTTCTTAGGGCGGTATTTATAAACAAAATATCGTAAAGACATTATTACAAGTGACCTTGACAGGTCTGCTTAGAATTCTTCAGAAATCTAAATGCCGCTAGAATTAAATGCAAGTAAATCTTTTTGGCTGCGCTGGGGGGCAGCTGGATCGGAACAAGTGACGAGGTGGCCCTTGGGGACCAGATGCGGTGCTGCTGGAGTGATTGTGCTTTGGGGGCTGCAGTTCGGCTCTGGTGTGAATTGAATGTGCAATAATTATGATTTGAGAGCTTCAAGTAGTTTCGCCATCCTTCTATGAATCTGCTGGAAGATATTAAATGTTCTCCTGCTTCGGGCCGCTGCTCAAAATATTCGCTGATACACTTTGCCACTACATTGATGATTTCCGCCGTCGACTGATACTCTTTGACACGCTTGATGCCTGCTGATTTGATCTGATACACTTTAAACTCTGTGATTGATCTGCTGCTGTCTTTAAACCGGATCCTTTTGGCACGATCGGGCGATTTTCGGGCTTTTTCGGCGCGCAATGGGCTCAGAAATCAGAAGATTCCCTGAAGATTCCTCGAAATGGACTATTTCCCGTAGCGATGCGCGATTAGTGCTTCGCGCTAATCGCGCATCGGAAATTGCCTCGGTTTCTTGATCTGGAGCTCCGAAGTGCGATTTTTCTTCCTGCGCGAAGTTTTTCGACTTTCTGGCTGCTGACGTAAGCATGGCGTTGGCTGTACGGCGGATGACGTCAGCTGTGGGTCCCTGGTACAGAGCGACGTGGTGAGATACTGGAGGTAATGTGGTGAAGAGACTCCGATGCGATATCACGATATCGCGTCGGCAGGGAACGGGGGGTAATTGGGTTGGACACTTGGCGCTTGCGACTGCCGATCGACGATATCGCAATATCGCATCGGCGGAGACGGAGAGGTGATTGAATTGGACACTCGGCGCTTGTGATCACCAATCGCCGATATCGCAATATCGCATCGGCGGGGAACGGATGGGCGATGGCTTGCATGAATATGAGAGTGCGAGGTTGCGATGCGAAACGGCTTTGAGGAGGAAAGAGCAAGTAAGTTGGTGTGAAGGGCATTCGAGGTTTCGGAAGGGGTCCGATTACCTCAGAGGGATTTTGTACTTTGGAAGGAGTCCATTGTATCTGGGAGGTGGTTTTGGAGGTCAGGGGTTCTTGCTGAGTTTCAGATAAACTGGGCAATTCTCACGAGTTCTTATGGTTATTTTTCAACCAGGGGGAGGGATATTACGTAGGGGGATTTTACTTAATATTAATAAGGGGATGGGAAGAATAGGGAGCTAAATAATAATGTTAGTGGTTAATATGGAGATGGTAAGAAAGCGCTAAATTCGGGTAAGCTTAGGCTGTTACAAGGGGATAGGACCATACTTTAGGAGAAAATATGGAACAACTTTGAGTAAAGCAGATCTTTACATAAGCCAGTGTTATGAAGATGATGGAACTTAAGAGGTGTCAAGCAGATTTTGACCTCTTTTGGGGAAGTTAGTTAATGATTGGGGAGAACAGAGAAGGGGAGTCAGTTATACCTATTTTGAGCTTTTTTTCACACAAATCCTTGCTGATTATGTTCTGCATGATATGATACTTGAAAACCTGGAACTGGTCAGCAATTCAACAACCTCAGAACTACCTACCCAACCTACTTGCCTAGCATTTTTTCTTCTTTTGTTTGGAGGTGCACTTAGACTTGCAAACCCGTCATTCATTTTCTTTTGATGCTTTCCTATCTACATACTAACCTTATTTCTTCTGTAGCCCATATTAAGTTGTTGGGCTCCTCTGCTTCTCTACCTATCTAAGAATTTGCCAATATTAAACTGTTTGGACAGATTTACAATCTCTATATTCTAAAACAGGAAATTTAAACCTAGGGAGACCAAGATTAAACTGTTTGGACCTCCCTTTAACTAAAAATAGCGATACCGGGATAACTTTACAAAATCTAAAGGCAATTGGATGAACTTGAAGTAGCCTTCTTCACTTGGAGACTGTTTGAGAAAATATGGAGCATTGCAGCAAGCAAAGTACGACATATTTGGCCTGTGAAATGCCAATCATGAAAAATGAATAACCTGCTGCAGCAGGAGGCTAACACCTAGCACTACAACATGGTTGAAGACTTAGCTCAGGCTTCGTCAGCTATGTCCACTCTATAAGTTCTCCAACGCTGCCCCACCAAGAGGAAGTCCTTGCTATCGGCCATCAGTGGCATCGACTCGGCCAACTCGGATTTGATTACTTTTGATCTCGAGAGCCATGTATTGAGACTGCCTCACCAGATTCCCTTCCTTATCCAGTCATCATCAATTCTAAAACGATTCATCGTACGGTTATTTATGAAGGCACTTGAACTTGCATTATGTCTGTTGCTTGTTGGAAGGCTATTGGTTCTCCAACTTTGAGTTAGTCCCCTACAACCTTGGAAGCCTTTGACGGGAGAGAGTCTCGCCCTTACAGTATCCTCCAACGCTTGCCTATTACTTTGGAAGGGAGGACTGTCGAAGTGGAAGTTGAAGTCGTTGATGCTAATCTTACTTACAACCTCCTTTTGGGCCGGAGCTGGACATATGCCATGCGTGCCGTAGCTTCATCTCTATTTCGTGTCATTCGTTTCCCTCATCAGGGGAAAATTGTCACAGTAGACCAACTCTCTTTCTTCGCTTCCTCTTTCGAAGGCAATGTGCCTTTCGTGGAGCATACCTCCATTCCTTTAGAAAGTGTGGGAGCCGGGCTCTTTAAAGATCTCGCCCTCATGGGTGTCTTTTCACTCCCACCTCCGAACGTTGCTTCTGTCAATATGATTTCGGTTCGTTCTGATCCTTGGGTTCTTCCCCCCATTGACTAGATAGAATCATGGGGCGATGAGATGCCGTTGAGTCCCGCTGAGCTCAACTACGTCGAGATTTCTTCTGTATCGGATCCTCCTCCTAAATTTGCTTCTTTGAGAAGAGCTCTTGACTCGTATGCTCATTCCCCTTGGCTTGGAGACTATTCTTCTTCGGATCCTTTAAAGGAAACATTTCCTTCTGATGAAGCCATTATAGAGACTATGTCTCTCGAGGAACCCCCTTGGTCCAATCTTCACCATCATTCTCATTCCTCCCTACCCATCGGGAAATGCTTGCCTGTCTCGACCGGTTTACTCGTTGTCTCCCCTCACAACCCCTTCAGACACCCATCCAAGTATATCAAGTGTCCTTCGAAGGGAACATGGGAAACATCACGCAAACCAAACCAATCGACATCTCTGTTAAACCAGGGATTGTCGAGCATATCTATATTGGAGTAACTTGTACGCCTGAGGAAGGTCAGTTTTATATTGGTATTTTTCGCGAGTTTTGTGACGTCTTTGCTTGTTCTTACGAAGAAATGCCCGGCATCGACCCAAGCATTGTGGTGCATGAGATACCCATGTATCCGGGAGCTAAGCCTGTCCAACAATGTTTACGCCCCATGCACCCCCGAAAGGTTGTGACCATTAAAGAAGAAGTCGAAAAGCTTCTCAAGGCCAGTTTTATCTACCCCATCCCACTCACAGATTGGGTTTCCAATATCGTCCCTGTGGATAAAAAGCAGGGTACCATCAGGGTCTGTGTTGATTATCGTGATATTAATCGAGCCTGTCCCAAGGATAACTACCCCACACCCTTCATTGACCATCTCATCGATGAGTCTGCCGGAAGTGAGATATACTCGTTATGGATGGTTTCTCTGGTTATAACCAGATTAATATTGCGCCAGCCGATTAGCACAAGGCCGCCTTTATCTGTCCATGGGGCACTTTCGCTTACCAAAAGATCCGTTTTGGTCTGAAGAATGCCGGTGCTACCTTCCAATGTGCGATGTCTTATGAATTCCATGATATTCGACACATCATGCAACCTTACCTGGATGATCTACCAGCTCATTCAGCTAAGCATCAAGACCATCCTGCTCATCTCCGCGAAATATTTCTCCGCTGTCGACACTACCATATTCAGCTCAACCCGCATAAGTGTGTCTTCTACGTAGAGCCTGGTAGACTTCTTGGGTTCATCGTCTCCTGAGAGGGCATCCATCTGGATCCCCTTAAAGTCGAGGCCATTCCAAATCTTCCTCCCCCTGCTTCTTTGTAGCAATTGCAGAGCTTGCAGGGCAAAGTGAATCTTTTACGATGCTTCATTCCGAACTATGCCGAGGTGGCCAAAGGTTTTATGCGGTTACTAAAGCAAGACACCCCGTTTCGATGGGATGACGCCGCTCAAGAGTCCTTTGAGCATCTCAAGGATCTCCTTGTTTCCGCTCCTTTGTTGCGTCCTCATAATTACCATCATGATTACACTTTCTATCTGGCTGCTGCCGATACCACTATTGGCATGGTTCTTGTTTAAGATGATGATGATGGCACTGAACACGTCATTTATTATCTCAGCCGCAACTTATTAGATACGGAATATCAATATGCTTACATCGAGAAGTTTGCATTGGCCGCCGTTTGTTTCGTCCAACACTTCCGCCATTATATCTTGTTGCACACTACGACAGTGATCTCTGATTGCAACCCAATGACGTACATCTTGTCACGTTAGCTGCTTGGGGGCAAGTACTCGAAGTGGATTGTTATCCTCCAAGAGTTCGACTTGGAATTCACTATTGCCAAGTCCAGGAAATCCCTTGTCTTCGCTGAATTGTTGTGCTCTTTGCCATCTCTTACCGCACCCTCTCGATTAGAGGATCATATTTCGGACAAAAACCTCTTCTTAATCAACACCCTCGATCCCTGGTACGGGGATATCATTGTCTATTTACAGACGTCCTCTTTTCATCCCGAGACATCTAAGGATGCTCGACGATGGATTCGCCATCAATCCCAACCATATCACATTGTTGGGGACACCCTGTACCGCCTCGGCGTTGATTTTGTTCTCTGTCGATGTTTAACACTCAAGGAAGCTGAGAAAGTTTTAAATGACTGCCACTCTGGCGCCTGTGGTGGTCACATGTCTGGATATGCTACTACAAAGAAGATCCTCCACGCTGGTTAGTTTTGGCCCTCCATCATTAAGGATTGTATTCTTGCCGTCCGCTCTTGTCACGAGTGCCAAATCTACCAATGGAAGATGCATACGCCTCCCGCTCCACTGCACCTCGTTGTTACCATCGGCCATTTTGCAAAATGGGGCATTGATTATATGATCTGTAACCCTCGCTCGGCTGGGGGGCATGGACATATCATCGTTGCCATTGATTACTTCACGAAATGGGCCGAGGCGATGCCCACATTGTCTGAAGACGGTCACATCGCGGCGCAGTTTTTATTTAATCATGTTATCTCATGGTTCAGAGTCCCTCAAGCCATCGTCACTGATCATGGAAAGCATTTATGTAATCATATGATGACTGAGCTTACAACCTGGTTGGGCCTACGCCATGATAGTTTGACTCCATACCATCCTCAGGCCAATGGCCAAGTAGAAGTCGTTAACAAGGTTCTAGTTATAATGCTTCAACGAACCATTGGCATGCATAAGTCCAACTGGCACTTGATGTTGTTCTCTGCCTTGTGGGCCTACCGAACCTCTGTGAAGGATGCCACTGGTTTCACTCCTTTCCAATTGGTTTATGGACTGGAGGCTACCCTTCCCATCAAGTGTGAGATCCCTTCGTTAAAATTAGCCGTCAAATTACTCCCTGACACTACTCCAGTAGAGGAACGGCTTCTTTACCTGGAGTGGCTAGACAAGACTCATCGACTAGCCTCTTTAACTATCGAAGCACAGAAGAAGCGAGTGAAAACTCACTTCGATCACACTGTTCATCCTCGTTCTTTTGTTGAGGGAGATTTAGTCCTGCTCTACGATCAAGCCAATGATAAGCTGGGGGTAGGAAAATTCGAGCCCATGTGGCATGGGCCTTACATTGTAAAGGGAGTTTTGCAAAAAGGGGCCTACGAGCTGATTGACTATGAAGGGAATCCCCTGGATAAGCCCCGGAATGGGCTTTACTTGAAAAAATATTATGCATGAATTCCAGGCACTCTATTTTTGGTACATAGGTGTGCTCTAGCAAGTGTGTTATGTGTGCATGTTTTCTTGTTTTTAACTTGGTGTGTCGGCGTGATTGCCACTTATTGTGTCCTTTTGCTTCTTGGACACATGTCTGGTTCGCCTTATGTTGGTTTCGCTGATGGTGCGTCCCGCAGTACACGCAACCTGTCCTCTGTGGCATGGGTGATCTACGATCCTCATGGTGAGCTAGTAGACCTTCAAGGGGTTTGTCTAGGTTGTACCACAAACAATGTTGCTGAGTATAGTGTTGTGATTGAGTTGCTAGCCGAGGCGATTAATCTCGGTATTCGAACATTGGTTGTGAACTTGGACTCTCAACTTGTCGTCCACCAGCTCAATGGGTGATATTTCGTCAGAGACCATCAGATTTTAAGGTTATATCTATGTGTTAAGTTGTTAGAAAGGGATTAGAATAAGAAGCATAAAACACAATAAACCATAAGCATATGTATATATATCTATATATCTATATATCTATATATATATATATATATATATATAGATATATATATATATATATATATATATATATATATATATATATCTATTTATATATATATATATATATATATTATATATAGATATATATAATATATATATATATATATATATATATATATATATATATATATATTATATATATTATATATATATATATATATATATATATATGTCCAAATGTTTGCACAGCGTGCATCATCAAAAAATAATACATGTCTGTCTTAATACATCCGGAGACAACATGTCTCTCAAAAAATATGCGTCGAAATAAAGCCTAAATGACTAATCCCTAGGTGCTCATGGTAGCACATCACTGCTCGCACTAAGCATCTCAAGAGATGGTGGATGCGACTGGGCACCCCCACCATGTGTCTCTGGTACGCTAACGGGACATCGCTAGCCGAGCATAATCCGGAATCCCTCGAGCGATACCCTCAAGGTTCTGGATAAGTTCTCCCCCCTCGGCACCTTCCTCCTGAGGATCTCCTGCAGGCTAGTTTCTCCTTGAGATAGAAGACATGCCGGCTGGCGGCGGAGCCACCCAAAAAACTCTAGCCTCCAAGACATTTGCTGGCCTCCCCCCCGTCTAGGCATCAGTGTTGCCCAACAAGCCATTCTCGGCTCTCGAGGCACCAGATTAGGTACAAAGGCCCCTTGGCCTTGAAAGATTGGTAATCGTTCTAAAATGAATGTCACCATTATAGAACCATACCCAAACTACTATAGTTTGCCATGCTTACCTTTTGTAAGCTGTCTCTTCATGTTGGTAGTCATCGTTGTCGCCCAATCAAAGATAGTCGGATTCAGACACTCTGTAGCCAGTATAAGTTTTTTCTTTGTTGCCTCGTGGGGTGCCTATGCCCTTGCAGCCCATGTGATGGTGAATAAAACTTCTTTGAGTGTTAGATCCTGAATAGTGGCGATATCCACCTTTGAACTTTCGGAGCCGAATTGCGCCCCTAGGCACACCCATGCCATCACCTCGTCCATCTTCTCACCAGATGGCCTGCTACCTGTCAATAGGGGCACCGGCCCTCTGCACGACAGTCCCATGATGAAATAGACATTAGATACGTCCAACTCCAACACTTGGTCTTGTATAGGGAACACTTGCTCGTGTTCGTCCCAAAGATTGATCAAATACCATAAGAGCTCTGGTTGAGCTCATAGGTAAGGAGTGAGGAAGTATTTCTATAGCCCGCAATTCCTAAGGGCTTCCATGCAATCTTCGTCTGCTATGGCCAATTCATCCACTCTATCATGCTCCCTTTCCTTCCATTGGATCACCATTTTGTTCGTTTCCTTGCAGCCACAAGATAAAAAAACATTAATTAGATCTTTGGTAAACCTAGAAATGCATTGAAATTGCTTTAAAATGTTGAAATTTGAAAAAAAAATGCACTCAGCCGTTGACACAACTATTTTTAAAACAGTCGCGCCCAGGGGTGCGGACCTTTGGAATAAAAAGGCCTATTGGCACTGGTTCGTGCCCGATACCCGCGCCAATGGGTGCAACCCTATTTTTTCAAATTCTCCCCCCAGAGGTCGATAAAGCAAGCTAAAACAACCAAAAAATGGACTAAAATGGAGTATGAGAAGATGCCTCTTACCTGGAACTGGCGGCGCTCCAAATGGTCGCATGGATTCGTTGCAATCATCACCCGAAGATCGCACACCAAAAGCACTACTGTCGCTCTCCAATGAGGTAAAAGTAAAAAGTAATTTTTGTTTTTACCATTTTCACATGTTTATAGCTTTTTTAACCCTAAATAGGTTTTAAAAGTCATTTTTCATGAATATTTTAATATATTTTTGTCGAAAATGGATTTTACACTTGTTTTTGTGCAGCGACAGGTTTTTATGCGACTTAGACAGTGAAACGAGTTGTATTTTATACTTTTTCGGAGTCGGTAAATACATGAAAAAGTCATTATCGAGTCCTCTTTCTGCTCTTTTCTGTCTCTCTAAACATGAAAATAATGCCGAGTTATTCCTCTCGACTCGCTAAACGTAAATGAGAGGCGGTCGTCTTTAAACTCTTTTCCGACTGTATAAAGAAGAAAAGATCGTTGGGCCCTTGTCATTTCAGGTTCGTTAATGGTTACGAAACGACGTGATTTCGGTTGCTTTTTTACTTTTCAGGTCGAGATCACTAATCATGAAAAGTACTCCTCGATCGTAATGGTCGGGCGGTTCTTTCGAGCATTGTTTTATACTTTTTCGGGCTTGAGAGACACAACTTTACGAAAAAGGACACCCGTGGAGTTTACTTTTTGTTGTCTTTTCAAACTCTCTAAACATGAAAAGACGTTGAGTTCTTCCTTTGTCAGACTCGTTAAACCTTGATGACATTGGGTTCCGTCAAAATGATGCCTTACAAGCATATGTTATCCCCGTCACGCTTGTCATAAAAAATAACCGAGGTACTCGCCAGAAATGGCGAGGAAAATGGAACCAAAATCATTGTCGTGTCGGCAGTATGTCACTCTTGAACATGGCACTTGTCTGCATTCATGTCTGGGTGGGGACATCTCATGTCATTTTTCGCTTGCCCTCGTGGTTTTGGGTGATCCTGTTTGACCTCTCATCTACTCATTGTCTTGTCACCATGACCTTTGATCATTTGATGTCAAATACTGCCAAGTCCACTATCGTGCCACTAATATGTTCAAGAGAAGTTGACCTCTGCAAAATAATCAACCTCCCTCTGATAACTCACATAATCTTGATTCACAAAAAATATTATCCTCCTCTTTCTCGCATCGATGATGTGGGAAACACTATGGCCCACCTTCGATCAAGGTCGCTTCCTGTTGACTTTAGCTCATTATCCAGGAAGTCGACCTAGAGACTCCCTTCAGGTGCCTTGGAGCCTGCATGCCTCAATGGCAGGTTCTTTGTGTTCGACATGAGGTTTTCATCACTGGCCTCCGATCGAATGATTCTACGGGTGTTCGACACCGGCTCACTGATTCGCACGCTGTAGATTGTACCTATAGTACCTTGAGGGCCATTGTCATTATTGGTGGTACCTCTCACATCTGTTAACAATTTTCATCATTGGCTGGTAATCAGACGATGTTCCTGCATGTTCGATTTCGACTCCCATATTGGTATGCTTGAACTTTTACTTTGTTCGGGTCGAGATGGAGCGCAAGACCCTGGATTTTGTCGGTTGGGATCCAGGTTGCGATTTTGTGGATTATTATGGTTATTACATGACTCATTCACTGGATGGTTGCGCCCATGCTTGAGTCTGTTTATCGATCCTTACTGGATGGCTGCGTCCATACCTTGGATCTAGATTTTTATACTCTTCTATGGATGGCTGCACCCATACCACATATATAATGTACTTGAGATATCAGTTGTACTTCTCCATGCAGGTTTTTCAGCGGTAGTGTTTTCGGTTTGACATGTTCTTGTAAAGCATTTCACCCCTCTCTCTCTCTCGGGCCTCATGCTTTAGGGGGCATGTGTTACACAATAAGTTGTCATCGTCCCTGTTACCCCTCTCCCGCATCTTGGAGGACTCATTCTGGGACCTATGAGAAGTGACATGACCTGAAAACACTTGCATTACATTCCCCTAAGCATGAACTTCATTTGCCCTGAAGACATCTCCTGCAAAAAACCCATAAAAATAGCCCTTTTTCCTTTGGCACAGTTCCATAGTGCAGCCCTTGCGCCAATGGAGGAAATCCTCCAAAGAGGGTGCGCCAGTTGGCGCTCTGTCATAGAGTCGCACTCACGCCAACCATAATTAGTGGTGTTTTTTAACAAACAAACAATGGAAGATTCATCCTAACAAATTCCTGGACTGAATCTATCTTGAGTTGGGTGGTTTGGCTATGGGTTTCCATAGAGAGGAAGTGGTTTGCCACCTCTCATGGAAGCCTCTTTAGTGATAAAGCCAATCCCATTAATATTGTGGATGATCCCAACTCCCCCTCCTCCATCTATAAAAGCTTGTCCATTTTCCTTAGGCAAGCTAGTTCTAGAGTTCCAGAGATTGAGAATTGTCAAGTTCATGCTGCAAGAAGCCTTCTTCATTCCCATAAGGCCAAATCTAAGCAAGGAGATTCTTGTCTAATAACCAAGTAGAGAGAGGCTTGTTCCCATCCCCAACAAGCTTTGCAAGACATGTGCTGGTGATCACCCAGCCAAAGGAGGATTTGACGTCAGAACTATGGTTGTATTCGTCTTTGTTTATCATTAATAGAAGACTATTGTTATGGTTCCACTCTTATTGTTCTTTGTAATGATGATGAGTTATATCCTTTCTGACTGATATATAGTTGCATCTATTGGATTTTATGCTTGTGTTTGCGTCGTTCTTTGTATGTGCAGGTGTCCATTCATGGAGATTGTGGGGATCATGACCGGCCGGAGCAAAGGAACGAGAGCGTCAACTCTTCTACAAGCACTAGCGTTGGAATCCAGGTAGACCCTCATCATCGGTCTTTAATTTTCAATTAGTAACTTGTGTGGTAGCATTGTATGATTGTTGCTAGACCCAATTTGGGCTAGTAGGGATCGCCTCTGTCTGCAGAGGGGATTTACCTCCACAACAGGAATCTCTTGGCCAGTTTCCTGGACAATGAGCTGAAGTCAACAGGAAGCGACCATGTCGAAGGAGGGCCATGATGTGTACCACATCACCAACATGAGACAAAGGGATGCAGATGATGTCAGATGATACAAAGAATTAGGAGTAAGTGTAACTGCAGAGGGACTGAATCTTGAACATATCGGTGACACGATTTTGGAGTTTAGCAGCTTTTGGATCCATAGGATCGGTGGTCATGATGACATTTCAAAGATCAAATGGAAGGAAAAAATGAATGGCCCAACCCGGGAATGTCAATGATGGAAGGAGGATATCCCAACATGACATGAAACGGAAAGTGTCATGTTCAAGAGTGAGTTTTTGACACAACTGATAAAATTTCCAATTTTCCCCCACCATTTCTGGCAGGTACCCTAATTATTTTTTATCCCAAGCTTGAAGGGGATAACATATGCTCGCACTATAAGATCATCCTTCAGACAAGTCTGACCCAGTAAGTTTAATGAGCCCTAGGAAGGAGAAGCTCACGTTCATCATGGTGATGAATCTGATGTCGTTTAATGTTTTAACAAGTCTAGCAAAGGGGTAAATTAGTATCTTTTTCATGTTTAGAGATTTTGAAAAAGACACGAAAAGAAAACTCCACGTTGTCCCTTTTCATACATTTATGTCTCTCGAGCCTGAAAAGGTAGAAAACGCTACTTGAGAGAACTGCTTGACCATTTTAGTCAAGGAGTACCTTTTTCATAAATAGTGCATCCGAGCCTGAAAAGTGGGTAAACATATACTTGGGCGCATGATGTTTCGCAACCTTTAACGAGTTCAAAACGACAGGAGCTCGACAATCTTTTCATGCTTAAAGAGTCAGAAAAGAACTTGAAAGAAGACCCCCATTTTATTCTCTTTTATGAGTCAAAAAGGGGAAAATACTCAGTGATCTTTTCATTTGAGATTTACGAGTTGAGAAAAGAGCTGAAACATGACTCTAGTACCATCATCAACAATCCATCACCTGTTTCTGCACAAGAAAGGTAGAGGCATTATCCATTTTTGAGGAAACATAGGTCAAAAAATACTCAAAAGCCCTAATATTTCATGAAAAAATGAATAAAATGGGGCAAAAGTAATTATTTTTTACTATTTATCATTTTACCTTTGTGTGATGAGATTTTTACCCACTTGTGCCCTAATTCTTCCAAAGCAGATTGCAGGAGATCCGAGAGGTCGTTCACCGAGTTGTCAGTTGTAGGTAAGAGCCAAGAGCTTAAGCTCTATTTCATACCAATTTTTCCTTTCTTTATCCATTTTTTTGGTTTTATGGGGAGCTTTTGGCAAAACAATTTCACCCTCGGTTGGTGTGGTTTCTGGGCATGGAATTGCGCTAATCAAGGGTGGTTAACACTGCCAACCGCACCATCGACGACACTATGTTTAAAACAACCACACCAATGTTGTGAGAAAAAAAATTACATTTTTCTTGCTCAATTTAGCCGTTTGAACCCAAATTTTTCCAGCAAAGGATGACCATTGACTTGATTACATGGTTTTTGCAGGAAGAAATCATGAAAAATTTGTAGATTGGAAAGAACGTGAGCATGAGGATATTGATACTCAAGCAATAACCGATCCAAATTTCTTGGAGGCTTTGAGGAACTGTGGGCTCCTCAAATTATTTCTTACACTAGGTATACGGGCCTAGGCTGCTATGGTACCTGATTAGTATTTGGGACATAAATCGGGGAATTTTCATCATCGGTGACCAAGAGTTGGAGTTGGAGACTTTAGACATTTATTTCATCATAGGACTATCCCGGATAGGGGAACCAATCAACCTATATGGGTCAAGGCCGATTGGGGCAAGCGTGACTATGCTACTTGCCAAACATTTCCTAGAAGCTCTCAAATCCAAAAGTGTCAAGATTGAGATCATGACCATTCGGGATCTTTTATTGAGAGTGCTATTGTTGACCATCAATAGAGTGGTTGGGTCCTAAGCACTGCATGAGACCAACAAGTCAAAGTTCCACTATGCTATTGACTGCACGACACCTACCATCTTTATCTGGGTGGAAGCAATGAAAATCAACATGAACCGTCAACTTTGAAAAGCTAAGGCGGGACACCTGAAGTAGTTTTTCTTTGGATCTGTGCTAGTGACCTTCTTCTTGGAGCGGGTTCCGCTGTTCCAGTACCAGCTAACTGAGGTAGATCTGTCGATGCCTTGAGACCCACAAATGGTCCGTTGGAGCGAGTTGATGCCCAGGGTCATGGGGGGCCAACAAACGTCCTACAAGGCCACCTTTTTCTCGTGGCTATGATGGCAACTAATCATAGTAGAGGATTAGCCTTACAATGGTATCGACTTCCACAAAGATCCGGATATGCCACTCCCAAAAGGGGAGGATTTTGATGATGGAGGTAAAAACAAACAATTTTTAGTTTTTTTTTTTGTTTTTTACTATTTTTTGAAATATTTGTGTTCATGACACTTCGATTTTATGAATGTGGATGTTGGACCAGAATGCCTTGTCGGGATTTCCTCAATTGCGAAGCTTGTTGCTCGGCAGTTTGAGGTCGCTCCTTATCAGGATGGAAGCGACAACGAGGAGGAGATTGCATGGAATCTTGAGGGCTTGATCCATGGGATCCCAGAGTATGCTCAGATCGGTGATGTCCCACGCCAGTACTAGAGGCATATGGTGGGGGTGTCAGATTGGATCTGCCGACTGTTGACTCACAGTCTGAGAAGTTACATGGTACCATGAGAATCTTGTTGTTTAGTGCATAGGTCTAGCATTCCATATTTTTGAGGCCTGCGAGCCACTGATGTATTTCGAACACACATATTAATTTTTTAGGTTTTGATGTATGATAAACATTACCAGAAAACACACACACACACACACACATATATATGTTGTACTTCTTTTCTTACTACGGTACAAATTTTTTTGTTTTCGAGTTGTTACATATTTCGCAAATGTCTATCCAACACATAATTAGTTAATGCATCTGTTAATGTATTCATGTGTTGTGGAATATGATGATATGTAATGTAATCAAAATTTCTCTCTAGCAGACGAATACATGGATACGTTCTCAATATGTAAGGGTTTTTGATGGAATATTGCTAGTTGAGTTGAAGAACAACAAGCTATGAATCAAGGTTGACAACCAATTCCCGGATGCCAAGAGAAATAGATTCTGATAATAATTCCATAATCGCACTGTACTCAGCGATGTTATTAGTTGTTCGACCTAGACATATACCTTGAAAATCAATCAACTCACCATGGGGGTCATATATGGCCCATGCCATGGATGATAGATTCTGGGTACTATGACAAGAACCATCAACGAAACTGACATGAGGGGACACGGACATCTGTAAATCAGGAAAAAACATAAAAAGCAGAGAAGTTGCTTGCAAAATAACACACCAAACCACACTGTACAAAAATGAATGACACACTATTGTACAAAAGTAACCATGTAAGATGGCCTAAGCATAGTAATTTTTGAGAGATTCCATGCTTGGACTCGGGTAATCAATCAACATAAATGAACACTAGAGTTTTACCACTGACATGACGAGTAAGCATTGGCTTGGCCAAATCATGGAGTAGATCTCATATAAGGCAGTGCTCCCATGTCCCCTGGATGAGGGAGGGTTATGAGTCAGAAGATGAAAACTCCATGGCAATAATGGGAAATCGGTAAAAACTAGGGGAGGGAGAAAAAACCTGAACCCATGAAGAGATAAATGTTCCCTCAATTGAAATATCTTGATGATGGTAGGAGAAACTGACATTTCAATAGGCAGTAGAGAAGAGAATTGCTCAAGACACATCGACATGATCGTTGGGACGGAATTAAGCCACGGGGATTGAGAATATGCATCAAAAGATGTCATCGACACAAGAATATCATAGGATACAAAACTTAAGTCCAAAACAATTTCCACTTAATTGATTTCGGTGAGACTTAACAGCATAACCTCGCCCCATATATCAACAAGACTTAGGAAGGGAACAACCCAAGGATCAGACTTGACTGAAATCACGTTGACAAAGGCAACATGAGGAGGTGGGAGTAGAAAAATTCCCATCAAAGTAGGACCTTTAAAAAGTGCTACCTCCACACTCTCATAAGCAGCACCAGTGTGCTTGACATATGGAACATTGCCGTCGGAGGAGGAAGAGGCAAAGAAGGGCAGTTGGTTGACTGGGACTATCTTCCCTTGATGGGGAAAATGAATCTCGCGGAGTAGGGAGGAGGCTACAACATTCATGGCATGGGTCCAACTTCATATGAGTAGAAGATTATAATTGAGATTAGTATCAATGATCTCTACTTCAACGTGTACTGTATTGCCCTCCAAAGTAATGGCAAGGTTGGGTAAGACACTGAATGGTTTGTATTGCACCCATCGAAAGCTTCCAAAGTGTTAGGGGACTGGTTCAGAGTCGAAGAACCAATTTCCTTCCAACAAGAAACTAACATGATGCAGGTAGAAGCACCTTCATCGATGACGGTGCTACGAATGGTTTTCTAATTGATGATTACCTAAATGAGAAAGGAAATCTGATGAGGAAGACACAAAACATGCTTTTCTAGATCAAAACATATAAGATTGGAATCAGCAGGATCAATCCCCCCAATAGCCGACAGTAATGGTTTCTGTTGAGATGGATAGCTTTGAAGTACCTCGAGAGAAAACATAGCTTATGGCACCTGAGCCAAATCCTCAACAATATTATAGTGCTGAGTGGCATGAGCGTTGGGCTTGTATGAGGACTTTCGTAGAACACCTCGAGAAGGTGGTCAAACGACGAAATCAAGGTTAGGTTGCTCTATATGAAGAGGACTAGAACTTGATGGGGTAGAAGAAGAAGGTGTAGCTTCTTTTTCTTTCCCTACTGTCGAGGTAGGAGTTTGATAATATTTTGATCTAGTAGCCACATTAATGGGCGTATTCATCATGAACACTTGTGAACCTGAGGAAGCAGATGATTGAGACTAGTCTACCATTTGGGTTTTCTAGGGCGGAAACGACTCTTTTAGGACAACTGGGGTCCCTTTGAGCAAATGACTAACTTTGGATCATCTGGGACAATCCTTAGTATATTGATCCTCCTCACAAATGAGGCATGGATACTTAGGCTTCCCTTGAGAAGCATCACTAGTAGACGACTTAGGAGGACCCTATTTTGGGGCATCAGCTTTACCCTTGTCTTTTTCCTTTCTTCTTACCTATTGAGGATTTGTTCGTTGTGGTAGATTGAACATCATGGACCTCTGAGGTTTTAGCAGGGCCATAAGGATTACGAGAAGACTCATTGGAAGCAGTGTTGGAGACAGACTTCTATTTGGAATAATATTTTGCAGGGATCTATGTCATTGGACCAATTACTCCATTAACAAGTGGTGTAGTAGGAGAATTAGATGACGTTAGATCAGATGATGATCTGGGTGCATCATGTAACATGTCATATAATGTGTTAGACTGTGAATAGACAAGGTGTAGATACTAGGCACACATGATAGCTTGTTTCTCGGTGACAAATCCTCGCATAGCTATGTCCTTAAAAATTTTGTTGACGAAGGATTTGGTGAACCATTTAGTCAACCACTGATCAGAAATATCGAACTTAATCAGGTGATGCCAATGTCTCCATTTAGGGATATGATCAGAGATGTGGGTCGCAGTGTCTTGTTTGAGTGATGTTAGTAGATGGGTGTTGGTTTCATAGCGAATTGGCAATTGGAAATGTGTGAGAAAGGCCATGGCGAGAGTGTTAAAGTAATGATAGGTATTTCGAGGTAACTTGATATACCATTTAGCTGCAACACCTGTAAGAGTTCGTTGGAAAAGACGAAGATGAATGGAATCAACAACGTAAGAATTCAAGGAGCATGAGAGGTGATATGTCATCATGTGGGCTTGTGGATCCTCTTTTGCTTTTCCTTCAAACTTCGGACAATCACTCGGAATCTTGGAAGGGAACGAAGGCCAGTATGGTGAATGAAGAATTGAATCATTTGTGAATCGAGACACATATAGCAACTCTAGTGTAGCCAAGGATGACAGTTGGGTCTTAAAAGGAATTGGAGGTCGATAAGTGGGTGCAATTGGAGGAGCCTATCCCTGCTGGTAAGGATTTTGTCCCCATAGTGGAGGTTTTTTTCCATAGGGCATTTGATTTTTCCCCCACTATAGGTTACCTCGCCCATAGGGTGGATTTTTACCTTGAAAACCTTGAAACTATCCAGCCATAGGTTGTTGATAAGAAACATATGGGTTAAAAGGTTGTTGAGCTAGTTGACCTTGGACATATGGATGTTACACCTATTGTCCTTGGACATATGGGTTCTGAACTTGTTGCCCCTAGACATAAGGATTTAAGACCTACTACCCTTAGACATAAGTATTTTTCACTTGTTGTGCTTGGACATTATGATTTTGCGTCTGCTACTGCAGGACTTGAGCTTGACCTTGTCCTTGCAAGGGTTGCCCCTGTTAATATGAGTACAAGGGTTGTTGCTACCTAGGTTGGCCCTACTGCTGCAAGGTTTGACCTTGCAGCTGAAAAGTTTGTCCCTGCGGCTACATAGGGTGGCCTTGTGAAGACATAGGCTGGGAGGTTTGCTGAACATACTGCATTTGTCGCTGCACGGTTTTGTTGCAACTGTTGCAAGGGTTGACCCTGTGGCTGTTGCAGTTGTCCTTTCTGCAACATCACCTGGCCTTGCTGTTGCATGGATGGCACTTGCTACAACAAAGATTTCCCTTGTTGTTGTAGAGGTTGTCCTTGCTACTACAAGGGTATTTAAATAGGTCCCAGATTGATACCATAAAAATGTCTGAATTGTATCTGGCCATAGCCACCGGGAATGGTGGACAGACCAGGCTGAACATACTATCTAGGGTGAAGGACATAAAGAAAATTGACCATTCCTTGGGAACCATATGGAACATAAGGAGTTTGATACTAAACTTGAGCCTAATAAAGCTGTTGATATTGGAAATTTCTTGACCTAGATGGACCAACAAGATTTTGGACCTGTTGGTACTGGACATTACTTGATCTAGTAGGACCAATAGGGTGTTGAATAGCACCAGACGAAGGCTGGTTCATCCCAACCATGTGAGCTTGTGAGTCATTCACATTGTTGTGCTTGACACCATAGAAACATTTGGATGTTCCCCCCAGGTGACACAGCCTGTCCACTTACTAGAGGGATTAACGAACTAAGAGAGACATGCCTCAAGACTATCAGTTGAGCTGGATGGTTTACTTGAATCGACGAGACAAGAGGATTCGGTATGGTGGGTCACACTGGGACTGAAGTAACTACAGAAACCACTGTCTGTTGGGAGGTCAGGTTCTAAATGAACGGACCTGTGGTAGGCATAGCACTAGTTGCCAAAAAATGGTTATGATAAAGCCATGAAGCACTAGGTGTACCTGAGACCAACTGTGCTAAAGTCACATAATTATGTGGAAAATCTCGATAAACACTGATGGGAATGATTCTCGTGTAGGGGAAACCTTTAGGTGGGAAAGGATATTCTTCCTCTTCGATAGTGTGTGGAGTGGAGACCTTCGAGTGACCCAAAAAAGAGACTAAAATTTCTCCTTCGGATTCCATAGGTGGAAACAAGAGACAACGAACGACCGAAGATGTTTGAGGGGATAGTTCTAGAGGAATACCTGGTTGATTGTACAAACTATACAGACACTGCAGTGATATCACAACAGGATCAAACAAAGTATTCAGAGGATGAACAACTAGTCCAAGCTGACCTTCACGAGTTGGCGAACTCTCAGGAGTCTAGATAGGATTTTCTGGAGATTCCGGGCCAATATCAAAAAGTGACCCAGTATCTAAGGGAGGTGGAGGACGAGATGACAAAGGTTGAATGCTTAGAACAATTCTGATTTCAATGCCTTGGTCCTCAAGTGACTGCGCTAATTCAGGAAAAGGTTCCTTGGATAGTCTTTTAGACAGAGGAGAGGAAGGGGAACTAGGTGAACCAGATGGTTCAACCACGATGACTTCGTCTCAAATAATAGGAAAAGAGATATAAATTTCAAGGCTTTAAATGGTACATTAGGGAATACTCACAATTTGGTCTAGAAAAGACTAATAAGGATGTTATGAGATCGTGGGAAACAATTTTTTAAGACGCATAAACAAACTGGTGCTCTTTCATGTTTTAAGAGTCGAGAAAGAAATAAATATTGCTCTATCATTTTTGATTTTAAACGAGCTCTAAAGGACAAGTGCTCGGATGATCTTTTAAGTTTAATGAGTCAAAAAGATCAATGAATACTCAGGATGATCTAGGTAAAAAGGATTACTAGGTAACCATGAACTGCAAAATACCTCTTGGAGAATCGAGAAGTATGGGCAGGCAATCTCCCCAAATGCTATGTTTGGTGTATCACGTTTACAAGGCAGCAGACTTGATTTCCTATAGATAAAGGATTGTAACCTAATGGGGTATCGCTTTATATACGTGATGGTATGGGGAGCACAAGTTCATACTAGCATTGTCTAGTGTTGAAGCTAACGATAACTGCTAGGTTTAAAGACGTCGAAACACGTCTCTAGCCTAGACCTTCAACATGTGATCGTTAGGTTTCAAATGCGCCTTAGGTTAATTGAGTTCATTTTAAAGTTTATATTGAATTATGTCTCGGTTTTTTAGGCCTTAGCGATGTGACTCGAAAAATCCTATATGCAGCTAAATGAGACAAGGCTCTTTTAATTCGATGAACTATTTACCCTAGAGAGAGTAGAAAACACAATCAAATGCAAACAATCAAGCAACTGAAAGAAAAATGATTTTTTCACTACTTTACTTTTTGAAAATAAAGTAATGAAAAACTCTTTTCCAATTCCTATTTTCCTAGTAAGTGCACTTCAAGAAGTCCTTTCACAAGTAAAGGGAATTCCTTTTTATTTTCAAATGAAAATGCAACTCTAGTCGTTAATGATGCTAACTAACGTAACACATTGATGCAACAAACTAGAATTATGTACTTTTCATGAAATGCCAAAATGAATATTTCATAAAACACTTCAATGAATTTTTTTTTGAGACAATCAATCCTCAAGCAAATGAAAAGACAAAAAGAGATTTTCTTCTAAACCAATGACACAATGACTATCAAAAAGAAAACAAGCAATGTGATCTATGCTGGAAAAGAGATGCTTAAGAAAACAAAACCTTTCAAACTTGTGTGATGGAGATCAAGGTAACAAGAGGACTACAAACGAAATGCAAGGAGTAAATCACCAATCACTTGACTCACTAAGTTCACAATCAACTGAATGGATGACAACCTATATGCCCTAGGGCCACCAACCATCCAAGGACTCAAGAAATCAAGTAAAAAGAGGGCAAATCAACAAGCATATAAACCAAACCAAATGAAGCTTTCCAATCAAGGAGAACACAACCTAAACAAGCTTAGAGGTAGAAATCAAGAGAGAAAGACACACTGGTTGAGATCTAGGGAAAACTCCTAATCCTTACCTACAGGCATCGGCGTGACTGGCTAACTGAAAACAAGTGGTAGAAGGGGGTCAACGTGACTATTTCTGAGAAATTTGCACTGATCGGTGTGACTGTAAAGAAAATAAACGCGCTGACTAAAAATGCAAGGAAAAAATAAAAAAAATTCTAAGGCTGAGACCAGACTTGCTACTGTAAATTTCGAACCCAGAGAAGTAAACTAGGCAAAGAAGACAAGACTAAAGGGAAATGGTGATACTAGAAAAGTTCACACAAAACCATGAAATCACAGACAAACAAACTAAAGGATTGGTTCCCCAATGGAGTTGCCAATTTGTGGTGCAGGTAAATTCTAAGTGCAAACACAAACAATTCCTCTAGCCCGAGAGAGAGGGTCTAGCCACAAACAAACAATCTATGGAAGATTTCTTTAAGCTAGAATCAAATAAGAGGGCCTACCTCTTAGTACATTATTCCTCTTGGTGACGATCTTGCTTCCTCACTCCATCTATCTTCCATTTCCTTCCTTCGAACACCTAAAACAAGTAAACAACATCAAAAAACAAACATGATAACATACAAATTGCATTCAGCCTGCTTAATAAGCCAAGAAACATTAAGCCATAAACATGTGAGATGCCATTTTATGTAGGAAATCAATTGATAGTTGCATCTATATTAGTTCAAGAAGAGATTACAACCTATGTCTTGCAGTTGTTGTTCTCCTCCGACATATCCAGGTTCCCACACACTTCTGCTAGCATCTCATGGATAGCCCCAACAATGATAGTCTCAAGGCTCTTCCATTTAGTCTTAACACCAAACAAAACTCACAATTCTCCCTTAAACACAAACTAGAAAGCTACAAACTATGGGTAACTTGTTGATTACTCGAAATCAAAACTTCATCCATAACTTCATTAGGACTAAAAACTAGCTTGTTCTTGGGAAAAAGAGAGGTTTATATAGCTTGGATGGAGGGGAGGTGGTTCCTCTTCTCATGGGAGAAGGCCTTATCTCTTGGATTAGTTCCATCCTAATAGGGCAAATGAGCCCAAATTTATCTCTTCGACTCCATCTGGCCTAACCATTTTCCAGACTTCCGTTATGAAGCTTCTAGAGCTGGAAGCTTTGGATCCATATTTAAAAAACTTTTCAAAAGAGGATCAAAGTGACTGAGAAAGGGTTTAGTCGATCCGATTAGTGCTAGGGACAATTGTAATCCCTACATATTGGCACGAGGAGGACATGGGTCATTAGCATTAGTCTTGTACACTGGGATAAACAGAAGATTTGTGGGAAATGATGCAAAAGGGAATTGTTATTCTCATGAAGAGGGACACAGGAGAGGTCCTCCAGGATCATAGACAGGGAGTACAAGGACAATGAAAAAATGTTGTGTAACAATCAATTCACCTACTTATGCGCATCAGAGTGCAATTCTAGATTAGTGTTCATGTAGATTTACTTAAGTATTAGTAAACGTAATATAATTCATCAGTCTTCACAAAAGTATTTAAATATGCATTGCATACATTATTGATACTTGTTCAAGAGAATTGCATAACATTCAATTAATATTTCATAAATAAAGCATTCATCAACAATATATAACATTAACAGAGATAAATGGAATACTTAGGAATTCTTCGGAAAAACTGTCTTTATTGATCCTCAATTCAAGATTACAGACTCAACTACCCTGTACACCGAACTGCAAGGGTCCAAGCACTCAGCTACGGCCTCTTCCTAGCCCTCTGCGCACTCAGCTATAGAGCCTTTCTTTCCCCATCTAAGCACAGGAAGAAGAGCATTCTTGCCATAGACTCTTGAATCACCCAATTCTCTCTTTTCTCCCTCTTTCTCTTCTAAGTCTAACTCTACTTCTCTCTTCACTAAGACTCACTATTTATAGACTTTTCATAGAATTCCATGATCCGCGGACCATGGGTTAATCTCAAAACTGAATCAAAACTTTATATAAAACAAGGGGCTAAGCCCCTTTGACTCCTATTCATCTATGCACTCTTCATCCTCAAACCGCAGAGACTTTACATTATTTACAAAACTGTACCAAAATTTGGGTTATCTTAACCACAAACTAACCCAGGGGACCCCATCCCAATAGGATCCCAACACAAAGATTGTGACTCACCCTCGAGTCAATCTACTGGAACTACGATATTACTGAAAAGACTCCCTAGCTCCACCTAGATTATTGCAACTTTAGTAGCACTCTGTGTCGCTACCTGTTGAACCTCCTAAATCAATTTTTTAGTGGCTGGTCCTTCTACTACTAGCCTCATAATTTATTGTGTCTGATGCAGTACTTTAAGCTTATCCTGATGGAAATAATGACCTAATAAGCTTCCTCCAACCAAGGTTGCAACCTGGCCTTTAGTAAGGCCTCCTTCTTCTGCGCACCCTCTACGTGTGCCAGTAATTGTTTTCCTTCTTGTAACTTGGTAGGACATTGTGCTGGTGCTAAGGAGCACGCAGTAACCCTAATCTCATCATATTGGCATTACAGCACCCTTATCTCTGTATTTAATGTCTGCAGGTTCAGATCCTCCTACAGATTGGTCACTAGCTCCTTAGCCTACTTCAACAGTGCCGCAGAGTCAGTGACTGTGGCATCCAAGGTAGCCATGACTTCCTTAATTGCAACTTCGTGTTTATCCCAGACCTTAGACGGAGTTGTGGGCTGCAAATTTAACTACAAATCTGCAATCTTCATGTTGAACTTGAAAGTGACTCGTCCAACTTCTACTTTAGCCTCACGCACACCAATGGTTAGTTTTCTGATTTTGGCTTCTGACTATGCATCCTCTGGGATGTGAAGCTCAGGTATTGCCTTGCATGCTTCTGTGACTACTGAATCCAAACATGAACTACGCATTTGAAGTGCCTCCTTTTCCTTTAGAACCTGCATCGTTTCAACGAACATTTGCTCATTGTTGAGTTTGTACTCACTTATGAGATTGAGGGTGCACTTCGCGCTGGTTCTCAATTCATTTGCCAACCCCTTATGCAGTGCATGGTGGGTTTCATTGGAGATTGCTGCTATATTCAGTCCTAGGTTCTTGATTGTACTAAGTATAATATGATCGTTAGCAGACTTTGCACAAATAGACCCGCCTAGCAATGGTATAGTTCTAAGATCTAGGGTCCTTACTAGCTCTATTGCTTGGCTTGTCCTGGGTGTCAGGATCTCTTGCTCCATGCTCGCTTGTCCAACGCCCACCTATATTCTACTTGTTTGGATCTGCAACTCACGCAAATACTTTTAGATGCTCCCAAACATATACATGTATTTCTGCTCAAACTGTTGCAGCAATTATGTCATTGTATCCTTGACTTTATCGTCAATCTCATCAAGATAACATTATGTCAAGACCATGGGATCAACCTGTGATTTATTAGATTTATGATTTTTTTGTGTCCCACCCAGCTGCTCCTTGCCACATATTTTAAAAATAATTGGGGTGCTCTACCCCTCGTCGCCACTGCCAGCGTGTCCTGGAAGTTTTTCTTCCTCTGTCTTTGGTGAAGGTGACTTGTCACCTTTCTGTGACTCATCGTGTTCTTGTTCCTCCTGCTCCTTATCAGCACATTCCTACTCTATGCGAGCCTTTTCTGTAGCTTCCTTATTTTAGATTCTACTAGGTTACATGCAACTTTCTTCATGGCCTCCTTTCTTTTCTACGTAGCAGAACTTTCCCCACCCATGCTTGTTCCATCATCTAAGTTTGACAGGGTGTGCCACTCTATAGGCCATTTTGCTATAACCTCTTGTACATCTGTTTCTAACACCAGATAGCGAAACTGGTGCCATTTCTACTCCGGATCCTTCCACACTTGGATAGAGACTATGTGGAAGTCAGCCTTGAACGTCGCGTAGGCTAACAGCTGTGTGAACAAGGTTGGGGACAACCTCAGATGCTGATTGATTTCAATACAGAGATCCATTTCTACCAGAATCCAAAATATCTTTCTCTATGATTCATGTAGAATCATTTGTACACCATAAGGAAGTGAATTATGCTACCTCCGACAATCCTTCCTTGAGCAAAGGAAATTGGCTATCCTCTGGAAATCTCCTGGAAACGAGAAAAGTTGACAGCAACAACCAAGTGTGGTGTAATGGATTGGTTTCATCCTGGGCTTTGTGGCAGTTGGCTAGGAACTCTTGACAGAGGTACCTTGCCCAATTAAATTGTACGCCTTTCGCACATTGTGCATCAAGGGAAACTATGGGCCCCAAAAATTCATCTGTGTGGCATTTTCTCATCACCTTCCCTGCTAAAATCTAGGCAACGAATTGAACTGCTTGGTTTGTTATGGAAAGAATAGAATACCCTCGTGATTTCTTGAGTAGGTCGTAATCCCTCTTCATCCTCTCTGCAATATCTTTCTCCCCAGCCTTCCCTCCAAACTCCTTAGCTGGGTTTGCACCTTTGTAAGGTAGTTGCATGATTCTATGAATTAGCATGTCCGTGAAGGGGATAGGATGTC
Organism: Pinus taeda; assembly: GCA_000404065.3. Classification (NCBI taxonomy): domain Eukaryota; kingdom Viridiplantae; phylum Streptophyta; class Pinopsida; order Pinales; family Pinaceae; genus Pinus; species Pinus taeda. The sequence continues at coordinate 54,477 of APFE030845325.1, forward strand.
CTAGACATAAGCACCCATCATGCACCCGTGTGAGGAGCTGGAACACACATATCACATTAATGGGGGTGCGGTGATAATGTGGCACCAACAAAAAATAGAGAAACCTTGATTGCTCGACACCATGGACCCATTCTTGCATCTCCAATACTGTAACACTTATTTCTTCATAGTAGACCTTCTGCATATATTTGTCGTCGCCAAATGTGGGAACGTAGTGTAGTTTGCGACCAGGGAAAATTTTAAGGATGGAAATTTATCTTAAAGTTTAGAAACCTTGGCAAATCCAACTAGTCCATAATATGAAATCTATAAAAAGTTTGGAGATATTTTTGTAAAAATATTCAAATTTATAATATTTTTATATAGTCTATATATAATTTTTTGGTGATTTTTAGGGTAAAATAATTTTATTCTATAAAATTTGGGCAAATATTTTTTACAAAAAAATGGTAATTAGCAAATCGTTTTTTGGAAAAAGTATAAAAATTATCCCATGGGCAAATATTAGCCCCTAAAATTTTCCTTGTCTACGGGGTCCCAATCCTCCATTTTTAACAATGGGATCCTCGCGAGTCGAGGGGCTTCAAAAGGGACCTGCTCAGGTAGGAGGGGCATGGATAATGTAAAATTTTCGACATCCGGGGTCTTTCATGACCTTTACTTTTCCCTTCCGTGGAGGGATATACTTAGGTAGTCTTGTCATGGGTTCCACCCCTTTAGCATCAAGTTCCTCTGTTCCCTGGAATTATTTCGTTTGCAGGTCCACTACTTTCTCTAGATGCTTATCTTTCTTATACTTGGCCTGTGTTTCAATATGTTTTCTTGGGGAGGTATGCGCCGACACCTTCTTCTGCTTATCTTTCACACATTGTTTGGGCTTAGCTAGTTGGCTTTCTCTAGTAGGAGTAGGCTTCAGCTTAGGCGACCTCGGCACTATAGGCCCAGTAGTCGGAGCTTCCATACTTACAACTTCCAGGGCAGTGGTGTTAGAGGCAACATTGCCAGTACTAACATTTTCAATAGCACTTAGTGCAAACATTTTCTCAAGAATAAGATTATCATTTATCTCAGGCAATTTGGCAAACACTGGGCTCGCAATTAAATCTTCCCAAAAGGCTTGTCTCATAGGCAACAGACAATGAAATTCACTAACAATTCTGAGAGCACAAAGTGTTCTTTGTTGGACTGACACACATAATTTATAGGGGGTTTTGAATTCAAATATGGCCATTCCCCTCAATTTCTAACAATAAATGTTGTTTTGGCAGCAGATATTCAAATATTTTTTCCTTAATTTCCACCACCCCACTCCACTTAACCATATTCTGGCCGTCAAGTCATGAACTATAACTCCAACAGTCATTTTCCTATTGTGCTACATGGTGCCTTCCTCCATGGCACAACTTCCTGAGTGCAGCTTCATGGGTTTCTTCTTCATCATTCTTTGCACAACCTGCTCGTTTTGTTGTCCTTCCAAATGGTATTGTAGTTTATAGTCCCATGCTCCCTTGCGACTGCCTGAAGCATTAATTCTATCCTGCTACCATATAGTCATTATGCAGAATCCCCTGTATACAACTTCAACCTACTCCTATTCAAATTTTCCAGGAAGGGTTCCCCATTCAGCTTTGCGAGCTGAACCAGGCTTCCATCTGTAATTTCTTTGACAATATATGGCCCTACCAATCCATCTGGAATTTACCCAGAAATTTAGTGAATTTATTATCATATAATAGGACAAGATCATTTACCTTGAACATGCAAAGCTTGATGTGGTGATCATGCCATGATTTTTCACGTTCCTTCTGCACTCGTTGATTGAATCCTACCAAATTTGATCTTCTTATGAGTTGTGTGTGCCATTCCTCCAGGGCCTCGTGATACGCCATACCCGTCAAAGCTCTTATCCGCAAACTAGGCACGATGTACTCCATTGGCATTACAACTTCAACCCCATATACTAATCTAAACAACATTTTCCCTGTTTGTTGAATTTCCTAAGTCTATCCATTAGAAAATTAATCTATATTCTGCTGGTTTATTTCTTCTACTTGTAAATTCTGAACAAGTTATTTAAAACATTTAAATACTGAAATAAACACAATACAATCACAAAATCTATAGATCATCAACAGAAAGAAAACAAGCTCACAAGTGACACCGTTATTTTTGGACAAATGTCCGTGGAAAAACCAAATATGGGAAAACCGAGGCAACTATTATGAGGGTTTATTATTATGGAGTATTTTCTTGAGTACAATAGGGTGCCTAACCGTCTCACCCAACAGAGAAAAATACACGACAAAAATACCTCTATATTCAGAAACAGGTATTCAGAAAACTTGTCCCATGAAACCATCTCTGGCACAACTAAAGCTCAGCGCTGGTCCTTCTGGCCTCTGTGTCAGCCCCAAGACCCTTTTTATTAGCCCTCTGAGGCAATCCACAACTTTTGGGACCCTCTATGTCACTCTAGTAGCCTTTGCATTGATGACACAAACCCTCTAATCTCTGCGATGTCTCTCCTGAGCTCTACGCGGCCTGAACTAGCTATGTTGGTGTCCTAAATTGCTCTATTTTGATCTTATTCCCCTAAGCCTTAACCTCTCTTTTATCTCTATTTAACCCTCTCATTCCTGCACTAGTCCAAGATAAGCATCTATTCCTACATATACTTCGTATTTCATAATTAAGATTTATTAAGTGATTTATTAATTACTTTACATTGATTTCATACCTTTTAGTATCTCTTGTAACTTATGTTTAACTTTCCTAAACGTAATTGAAGAACTAAGTGTTAATCATTATTTAGTGTGATCAGTGTAGGAATATTCCTGCACCGTCAACAATGTTGCTCCGTGATCTCCATGATAAGTGAATCTTTCCATGCCAGCGTTTTGATCCACGACTCCTAGTTCGGTTGTGGACTATCTAAGGATGGAAATTGGTGGCGTATAGTCAGGGATACTTGCCAGGAATATGGTCTACGACCAGCAAAGTTCGTGCCTTAATATAACCATCAGCTAGTTTTGTAGTGTTATTTGTTAGTCCGTTCAGTCGAAAGTCTTGAATACAAAATGAATGTAATTAGCAGAATATGGCTAAGGCTGAGAGATTGTCTATAATGTAGACCATAGGTGGAGCCAAGCTAGCGATCTCTGAGTTGTAATTTTATTTACATTGTAATGTTGTATTGCCCTCAGTTCTAGGCTGGACTCGCATTACCATGTATATTTGCTAATCAAGTTAATACAAGGAACACTCCATGTTTTCTTCACGTTGTGTTTAATTTTTATCTCATGCATGATTAAGTGCTGAACCGTTTCGTTTCCTAAATGAGAAAAGAGCTAGTTGGCTAGGGCCCAACCAACCCAGATCATTTACCCTTGTGCTTTCACCATTTAAAATTTTGTGTGAACACTTATTCATTTGTAGTTGTTTGGCTTGGATTGCTCTTATGTTTATTTCAAAAGTTCTGAGTTAAATTCATTTCATAGTCAAGCGTGAATGGTTCTGTATTTTGGAAGTTTAATTAAGTTTGTTTCTTTCTTGGAATTTCTTTCCTGCAATTACTTTCTTGCAATTTCCTCCCTACAATTCTTTTCCTAAAATTTCTGACTTAATTTGCTTCTACTTGGGTCGCGCAAGAAGATTCTTCTTGTACTAGTGCATGTATTTTCCTGCACTCTGGTTTTACTTTACAACAAGTGTTACGTTCCTTTTCCTTCTTATAATTTCATCTATTCCTGCAAGCAAACGTATTATCAATTTAAGTAATCATTCTCAATGTTAAGAGTTATACTTTTGAAGGATATAAGAATGTTTAGAGGAATTAAGGAAGGATGTTATTACAAACACCATACTTTATATTTGCAGTTTATGACTTAAGAAAAAGGAACAGAAATGTTATAAGTGAATTGCCGAAAGTTACTTGATGCATGCAAATTACTTTGACTGTTGCTTGATAATTCCGAATTGTTTTTTCTTTATGAAGTTTACTTTCATTGCAAATTTCAATTAATTAAAGCATTCTTTTTCACGTGTAATTTATCTTAGAATCTAGCTTATAATTGAAATTCTTTTCAACGCGTCTTTTAATTCTTTCGAAAGTAAATTGGTCACTTTGATGAAGGAAGCTATGTCTTGGTGCAAGATCTGGTCTCTTGTCACAAGAAAGAGTGCTCTAAGCCTTGAGGCTTAGAGCTCCATAAAGACATAAATCTTTAGTAAAGAAGGTAAAATATACTTTTTCACATAAATATTGTACCTGCACTAGTGCAAGCAGATTGCAATAGTACAAGAATAGGTTGCCTGGTATAGAAGGAAGATCAATTTGGAAACATATCTTTACAAGGGCCCACTTGTTAAACTGTTAGCCATCTATACTGAAGATAAACATAGTATTTCCTTTCATCATTTAATATTGCTTCCAGTTGTGTGAAAGCTCCTTTACTTGATTTCCTCGCAAATTATTCATTTACATTATAGCACTAGAATTGCTTTGGTGTCGATTGTCTTTAATATTGATTTATGCCTGATTTTTCAACATTTCATTTAAGAAGTAGGATTAGGAATATGAAAATTTCATACCACGTTTGGCATTTCCTGTGCTTCGTCCCCAAGTTTACGAAACCCCTGGGTTGACAATTGAGTGTTGAGGAGTTTTCTTAAGTGCAATTCCCGCCCCCAACATTTTGGCACCATTGTTGGGGAGGTGATTTGAATTGGTAAGAATTTTCCATTTTTTGCAATAGGGGTAAGTCTGCTATTATTTTTTCTGCATCATGCTTCTATTTTCTTGAAGGAATTTATAGGTGTTCAGTTATTTTTCAGTTGAAACATTTTTATTGGAATTTTGTTTTGTCATTTTTTGAAATGAATGCCTAAAAGAGGTAGGGATCCAAAGTCAACTAGGGGCCAAAGAAATACTGATAAATCTGAAACCAAATCTCATATTGGGCTTTCTTTTGTAGGCAGAAATTCCAAACAAACCTAGACTCATCACGTAGGAACAATCCACTTGGGCTCTGGCAGCAGTGATTCAGGTGTGACACAACCCACAAAGGGGAAGAAGGCAGACTATTAGAACTGATAGTCAGCCTTCTCAGCCTATTGAGAGAAGTTCATGTGCAAGAACAACAATGAAATATTAGGAAGACCATGATCCTGATACACAAGTACAAATAAAAACTTTTCACCATCAGCTCTTCCTCATTTATACGGTAAGATACATGAAGATCCAGACTCTTTCCTATTTGAGTTTGATATTTTGTGTAGAAGTTATGATTATTCATCTGATGCCCAAAAGTTAAAGTTGTCTCCTGCAACTCTCAAAGACATAACACTCCTTTGGTTCATGGGACTAGGAGGAAACACTATGTCTTCTTGGGAACAAATGAAGAGAGTGTTCTTGTCAAAATATAATGAATATTGTAAGACTAGAGATATTCAATATGAAATATTTACTATTGTGTAAAATGCTGATGAGTCTCTAGAGGACTACTTGGAGAGATTCCTGTACATCCTCCAAAGGTCAAAACACAAATTTGATCTAAGTACCATTAGAACCTTGTTCTTCCGAGGGCTTACTGGTGATGCTAGGAATAATCTAAATCTATTAGGACAAGGGGATATTGCTCAAAAATATTTTGATCAAATTTGTGACTTGTGCAGGGAATTCTCGAGGAACCAATATAGATCTGGTAAAGGCATTTAGAATAGAAACAAGAAAACTAAATCTATTGATGCTATGATTATTGGATTGGAAAACAAAATGGATAATATCAAAATTGAAATAATGAAAATTGTTAGTAAACAAATATACTCTTTGAAGTTTCAACAAAAACTTGTAGAGGAATAAGAATAATTGTCTATTTTTTGTCCAAAATCTAGAAGACAACATCTTTTAAGAGAATGTCCTCTCGATATTAAAGAAACTAATAAATGTGCAATTTGTACAGAGAACCATGCCATGGAAAATTGTCCCTCCACACCTGAGCTGAAAGTTGTACTTGAGGGTGGACAACCTGAACCCGAATCACTATATGTTATGGGAGCACGAAGAAAATCACCTCAGGTAAGTGCAGGTATGGCTCCTGAACCTCCACTGCTTTTTTTTGCTTATAATGCATATTCATATTCCTATCCTAACAATAGTCACTCTCAACATTGGCAGCATGGAAACCAATATCATTATGGATAACCCTTTCAATCTTAGCAACAAGGATGGAGAGGGCCAAACCATTCATATCATTCACACCATTCCTATCTTGCAACAATGCAGTCATACCCTCCTTCATATACACCTTACCTAATGCCACAACCATCATTAACTTAGCTGAGTCGGCCAATGCCACCATTACCTTTACCTCCACCATTTCGACCTTCCCTGCCGCCTGCCCAACCTTTACCCAACCCCAATAACAAAGTGGTACAGATGATCCATTCTATGAACCCACTTCCCTCATCCAGGTATCAGTCCATGCCAGTTGGAGTCAGTGACCTCCAATTGAGATCGGGGAAGATAGTAACGTTAGAAAACCAAAAGCAGCCTATGGTGATTATCAACGAGAAAGGTGAGGAGGAAACTCCTAACCATTCTAAAAAATATGACACCATCCAGCCTATCCTTGTACCTTCTGAGCCTTTTCCATCTTCTTCCAAATGACCTTCCTATCTAGAGAGGTTGGTTGTGGAGAAGAAGGACCCCATTCCTGAGTCTAGCCTCGCTTCTGAGCTTAGGAACCTTTTCATAAAGGTACCTTTTCTCCAAGCTATTAGAGAGATCCCCATTTGCACAAAAATCATTAGGGAACTCTATCTCAAGAAGCTAGGAAGGAGAATATTAGAACCTCAAACCATTCAATTTGTTGGTAGAGCAATAGAGTTAATGATGGGGTGTATGCACATGGAGAAATATACTGACCCAAGAAACCCTGTTGTCTCTTTCTAGATAGGTGATGTCCTTGTCTCCAATGTACTTATAGACCTAGGGGAATCCATTAATGTTATGACCAATAAAACCATGGATCAACTTGGATTGGTCCATATTCGTCCTATTCCCATTATGCTTGAACTAGCAGACATATCTAAAATCAAGCCGGAAGGGGTGTTGGATGATGTGGCTGTTTCTCTAGACTCTTGGGAATATCCCGCAGACTTCATTGTGCTTTAGCCAAAGAACCCTGTGGGAGGAAATCCCTTGATCTTGGGATGACCATGGCTTGCTACGACCGATTCTTATATCAGATGTTGTTCTGGTCACATGTATATTTCCCATGGAGATTCCAGGAATAAGGTCACATTGTATCCACCCGCTAGATCCATTCAGGAGCTCTGAGACACTTTATGGTTAGACTACAGTATTGATGAGGAGACTTATCCTATTTCCTTGATACATCATAATGTTGAGTTCTCGCAAGAGGGTGAGATTCAAGACTTAGTGAACAATCTAGACACCATGCCCAATTTTGAATCACTGAGACACATGTTTAGTCTAGATTTTCAGGAAAGATATGACTCTCTACCTCCCTCACCACCATCTCTAGTGACACCTTTGTGTACTCTTAAGCCTGATACCACTCTTGTTGATATTAGTCCAGGTAAATCCTTTCCTATCAGTTCACACTTGGATTCTTCCCAGTGAGAGCAGCTTTTGAATTGTTGCAAAACCATCTTGATGCCTTTTCATGGGGCTATGAAGATATGAAAGGCATCCCTCCTGAAACTTGTACCCGCCATATCTATATTGAGGATGGAGCCCAACCTGTCTGATAGCCCCAAAGGTGAATGAACCCAACTCTAAGAGATGTTGTAAAGGAAGAATTGCAAAAACTCATAGATGCTAATTTTGTCTATCCTATTTTTGATAGCCATTGGGTCCCTCCATTGGTCTTAGTCCTGAAAAAATTATGAGAGATGGCACATTTGTATTGACTACAGAGAATTGAACAAATATTCTCTCAAAGATTACTTCTCCATTCCTTTCATCAATCAGGTACTTGATACCCTTGTTGGTAAGAAATACTTTTCTTTTCTAGATGGCTTTAGTGGGTATAACTAGATATAGATTGCACTCGAGGATCAAGAAAAAACCAATTTTACATGTCCATGGGGTACATTTTCTTACCGAGTGCTTCCCTTTGGGCTATGTAATGCCTTGACTACCTTTCAAAGGGCGGTCTTGGCCATTTTTACTTACCTTGAGTGTGTGGAAATCTATATGGATGATTTTTCTGTGTTTGGTGATTCATTTCAGGAAGCCCTCAAGAATCTAGAAAAAGTGATTCTTCATTGCCAAGAAGGTCATCTCACCTTGAGTGATAAAAAATGTAGATTACTGTGCAAGGTAGGGGTGGTTCTTGGCCATCTTATTTCTAACAAAGGTATCGAGGTTGACCCTGCAAAAATAGAAATTATTTTGAGTCTTCCTATACCCAAAACTCAAAGGGAAGTGAGAGGTTTTCTATGACATGCGGGCTACTATAGGAGATTCATTGAGAATTTCTCAAGGATAGCTACCCCCTTTTTTGACTTTTGGCTAAAGATAGTGACTTTTCTTGGTCCACAACTTGCCAACAGTCCTTTGAGACATTGAAGGAAAAACTAGTCCAGGCACAAGTTTTGAGAGGACCAAACTGGTCCCTACCATTTCATATTTCCTCTAATGCCTCAGATACTGCTATTGGTGCAGTTTTAGGACAAGAAGAAGACAAACAATATTATGCTATTTATTTCATTAGTAAAAATTTGTCACCTGCTGAACTAAATTATACGGTTACTGAGAAAGTGTTTTTAGCTGTATTTTTTTCCATTAATAAATTCAAACATTATATTACATGATATGAAGTCTTTGTGCATACTGACCATTCCGAAATAAGATATTTGATTAATTAACCATTAACTAACAGTAGAGTGACTGTGTGGTTATTATTGTTACAGGAATTTAATATTACCATTATTGATAGACGAGGAAAATCTAATGTAGTAGCAGATTATCTTTCAAGGTTAAATAATCCTGGTGAAGAAATTACTGTTGATGATGATTTTCCTAACGAACATGTTTTTGATGTGTCAACAAAATCCCATGGTTTGCTAACATAGCTAACTATTTAGTCATTGGAAAATTACCACCTCACTTATCCACTCGTGAAAAGTAGAATATCATATAGAAAAGCGTTGCATATTCCTGAATTCAAGGAGACCTCTTTTACAATGGAGCATATCTCATTATCCGTAGATGTGTAAGAGATGAATATGTGTTTTATATTTTAAAATCTTCCCATGATGAACTTTGCGGGGGTCACTTCACCTATAAGCAAACTGCATACAAAGTGTTACGAGCTAGCTATTTTTGGCCCTCCTTGTTTAAGGATGCCAAACAGTAAGTCAAGCGATGTGGCAACTGTCAGCGAATTGGCCAACCTAATCAAACTAATGAAATGCCTTTATGTCATCAGGTTATGATTAAGCCTTTTGAAAAATGGGCCATTGATTTTGTAGGACCAATAAATCCAACATCATTAAATAAAAAGCATATTTTGGTTTCTAGAGATTTCGTTACAAAATGGGTAGAAGTTAAAGTTGTTTCTTTTGCTACTGAAAGAGTTGTTGATTTTCTTTTTACTAAAATCGTTACTAGATTTGGTGTGCCTATAGAAATTGTTTCTAACAATGGACCACAATTTATTTCTAATTTGGTATAGGGTGTGATGGAGTAGTACAAAATACGACACAAGAAATCTACACCATATCACCCCCAAGAAAATGGTCAGGTGGAGTCCACAAACAAGGTGATTGAGTCCATCCTCACAAAGACAATAAATATTCATAGACAGGATTGGGATAACAAATTATTGGAAGCATTGTGGGCATAATGAACCAGTTGGAGGAATAGCACAAAAAACACACCATATGAGTTGGTGTATGGGAAACAGGTCCTCTTGCCAATAGAATCCCATATCAAGGCTTTCAGGATTGCAGTCCAATTGGGGCTAGATCTCTCTGAAGAACAACAACAATATCTTCTATGGGTGAATGAGTTAGATGAATTCTGAAGGGATGCTATTCAGCAGAACATCTTGGTTCAACAACAGCGCAAGAAGTGGCATGACCAGTCCATCCAGAAGAAGCAATTCCAACTAGGTGATTGGGTGCTCCTTTATGATTCTAGATTCAAATATTTTAAAGGGAAATTCCATACATGCTGGATGGGACCCTATGAGTTGGTCAAAGTGTTCGAAAATGGAGTGCTTTAGGTCAAAACTATTGATGGTCAAAACTTTGTGTTCCTGGTAAATGGCCATAGATTGAAGGTATATTTTCAGCCCCTTACTAAAGGAGATTTTATGCAACATGTCAACCAACAATCTAAAAAGGAGTTGGTATGTGGTAACACCAACCTGTTGAAGATTTGATTCTTTCTTTTCATCATTAAAAAATAATAATAATAATAATAATAAAATAAATTTAAGATAAAAAGAGAAAAAATGACAACCTTTTTTTTCCTGTAATTGTGAAAATCAGTTGACTGACATGATTGCAGAAGGATTAAACTAAAAACCAGCATGTTGGCAGGAAGATCGAAATTTCAATAAAAAGGGAATGTTACTTGATTTTTAGATATGATGGCTACCACTAAGAAGAAGCAGGTTCAAGGAACCCATCCCTTACCCATGTATGGGGTAACTAGCATGGAAATTTTTATCCAAGTAAATGCTTAATTCCCACTAGATTACTTTTCCCGGCACTAGTGCAGGTAGACCTTGAAGATAAAATTCTGCCTTTCTTCTATTTTATCATTTCGTAATTCCCACTATTTTTATTTTTCTAAATCCCCAATGAATTACCCTCCTCTTTCTTCTAAAAAACCTACCCTTGCTCGATCTTGTAAAATACCTTTGTTTCCACTGAATTTTTTCCACATCCCATTCTTGTTTATCCCCCTTGGTGATATTGTTCTTGGAATCCCTGCAGTAATGTTCCTTCCCATTCTGAAAATCACCCCTTTCCCACTTATTTGTTCCCTCATAAACTGATTGCAGAATTTTATGCTGTCAATCCAGAAGGCATGCTCATGAAACACAAAAGGATGGTGAATAAAACTTTTCTTGTATATTGAGGAAAATTTGTTTCTAGCTACAGAATTGTGTTCTATTAGAATTGTTATTTTGCTAAAATCCCTGCTGCAAGATGCACAATGCAAGAAATTAGTGTAAGAACGATGCAGTGCAAGCAATAAGTGCAAGCACGATGTAGTGCAAGAAAGATCAGTGCAGGAGCGCAGCTGACTGTGGAAGCAAGTGTAAAACAAATTTCACACAATACATAAGCATCTTATGAATAATGTTTATGGAATTTTATTACTTTGCACATGAGTGATTCCTGCACTGATAGATCATAGAATTATATATTTTAATTGATACTTTGTTTTATCCTTTACTGACTTAGGAAAAATTTTAAAGTACAAGATATATTGGGTTCTGAAATCTAATTTTTTTTATGCGTATTGAAATATGTCTTAATTGAATTATGAGGTAGACCGTGGGATAGTACAGGTTGTCCAAAAACTCGTAACTCACTCCCTGTGAAACAATCTCCCATTACTTGTTCATCATTTTCTTACCTCCTAACCTGATCATTATGACCGTTACACCACCGCCACATAAGCCTCCACCACATCCAATCATTACTTCTCATTTATAGCAAGATGATACGTATTTGAAATTGACCCGAGGAGCCATTCTTTTATCATTAAACATGATCGGTTGGATGGGACTAAAAAGGCGAAGGATGGATGGACCTCCGGCATAAAATTCTCAGCAATAGTTGGTATTGCTCACTAAAATCCCTTTGAGGTTGTGACAGGGAATTGTGGCAAATTCGAACATGGCACCCATAAGGAATAAGCCATCATCCTTGAAGGAGATAGAGGAGACTGTGGAATACTAGAACGGTCTTGCACTAGTGCAAGAATCTGGATTCCTTCAGTTTTTGCAGAAGTTCGATGGCTTTGACATGGTCATGGTGCTGAAGTTTACGAAGATGCTTGAAGGAGGTCGAGCTAGGGCCGACTCATTAAAATTTGAAGTCATAGAGGAGTCCATTGTGCAACCTACAGGCTTGCCAACTACAGGGGAGCAGTGGTTCAAAAAGGAGCGGCTTGAAAAGAAGCGATGGCATTGGTTTGTGAGTGACAAAAAGCTCAAATTTAACTGGAAGAAAGGGCTTCCACAAAGTGCCATGCTTGGAAAATTGCAAGACCTCCTGTTGGGCAGTGGATCCCCACATAGCACATTTTTGGGGCTTAAAGCTCGAGTGTTCGTCAATATAATGTAAAGAATTCACGAAATGTGGGCGTGGAGCACGAGAGTCTAGGATGAGTCATAGGGTTGTCGGCCCTAAAATAATGTAATTTAATGTAAATTTGTGTCGGCCTACCCATGTTCCGCAGACCATGGGATTGTATAAATAGAGCAAGGCTCTAAGTGTAAAGAAAGTGAAGAGTTTTGGGAAAGTAATAGATAGATGTGAAGGCATGGTTAGAGGATAGAAGTGGATCTAAAGGTAGTGGGTCGTAGTAGTAGGTAAAGGCTCTGCAACTGAGTGTGCAGAGGCCAATTAGAGTCCACAGCTGAGTGCGTGGACCCCTGCAATTGAGTGCGTAGGGCAGAGTCTTGTCTGTATTGAACTGAACTTGAAAAGGATCATTAATAGAGCTAAGTTGATTTGGCATATTGTGCATCTGTTTCGTAGATCTATACTTTGATGTTCAACATTAATGGTATCTGTTTATCTATATACACACACTTGTATGTATGTTTATGTTGAAAAATTTCTAAGTAATTAACGAACAAAACCTAAATAAGGAAGCCTTGGGTAATTAATACTAGTCACATTGCAGCTGGATCTGAGTGAGGGCAGTCCCACAGGACGCAGGGAGCTCACTGGTGTGCATAATCTTGTAACCGCGAAGGTTGAATCGTGTACTTATCGCCCATATCAGACATCCCTAAGGTGTGGAAACCTAGTTCCAACACCCTCCCATACTACTTCGGGTGAGACCTTAGTCCGCGCTCTGTAGACTGTTGCCGTAAGGGTCAGTAGTACCAAGATTTGCTTGGCTAAACTCATTGTTGAACCTGGGTCAGGCCCCACATAGCCAAAAAATGGTTCTGTTGCCGGGACCGTGATCTGCCTAAGGGATGTCTAATGTCATGCCACTAGAACCCAACAAAGAAGGATATTGAAGAGTGATTGGAAAAGGATATTCACAAGTTTGCGACGCAGGAAAATAGACTTCGCAAGTATCTGAGAAAAGGTGGCTGGATCGTTACGTGTATACAGAAATCCATGAGATTTTATTTGCATCCTTTCCCTCTGAACTATATGAGTGGATCGTGAGATTAGCCGAAAGCTAGGGAAAGTGTAAGCTAGACCAACCGATAGTGTGGACTCTGGAATTAGTGCGTAGACTAGAGGCATCAGAAGACAAGGTCACGTGAGCTATGGACCATTACCTCAACTAGATAATAGGGGGATTTATCACTGAGTTTGAGGTGGACATGACCATGAGCTACAACGAGGTAGAACGATGTTTTCTCAAAGGACCGCGAGGTAAGTATATTAAATATTTGAATACCTGGATTAAGATCTTGTTATGTGAAAAATGGATTGTGCGAATACATTAATGTTTGGGACGACGTAGAGTGGAAACATCTACAAAGGTAGCAGGGAATTTTAAAACAACCCATTAATTTCACCTTCACGAGAGAGCAATGAAGAGCTCGCTCGGGTCTCTTCGAGAAGTGTGGTTAGCTTGATGACGCAGCGCATTCCACAGCTACCACCTCCACCCATGCTACCACCTGCTTCACATCCCTAACCTCCATCTCCACCCACTCTACCTCCACCAACCCCACAGTTTAGCATAGTGAGTGCGATCAAGCTACCCGTATTCAGAGGAGTAGGGAATGAGGGTCCGGACCAGTTCTGGTTCATGGTAAGAGAAGTATGGGAAGCGCAAGGGGTCATAAACAACAACATTAAGAAGGCTACATTGGTGAGTGCACTGTAGGATTACACATTAACTTGGTATATCAAGCACTCTAATGACCACCTAAATACAGGGATAGTAGAGATCTAGAATGTGTTGAACAAAGAATTTAGTCGGCCAAAATCAAAGACACAATCAATCATCGGGTTTAAAGAGATCGCGACTTCTAGGTGAGACCCCCTGGGATCTGGATCAGCGGTTGAAGAGTACGATCCATGAGGCTAATATGACACCCACGGATGCACAACATGGCGCATGGTTTGTGGCATCCCTAACACTGCACTTGAGGATGGCGCTGGCACAATAGAAACTTTCCACCCAGGCCGAAGCGTTGGAAATGGCGATGAGGTTGCATGAAACCCTGATACAAGACCCTGGGTTGGGAGTCCAACAAATCCACGTGCAACTACAGAATATTTGTCTGGAATTGCAGAGCTTGAAGTAGGATAGGGCACCGCGGCCAGAAGCATGCGAGGAAGTATGGTGCGTAAAATTAAATGGCCAGGTCCATGACAAGGACCACTATCTAGTATTCGCAAACTACTTGGCAGAAGGGGGGCCAATGCCGTTGAGACCGGAGGCACAAGCAGGGCCAAGTGCGACACCCACGTTATGGTGCAAAATCTGTCAGATAGGAGGAAAACACACGACAAATAACTGTCATTTGTTGCATAAGTATAGACAGACTCCCTAGTAGTTGTTTTGTAATTTTTCCAGGTTAGTAGGCCATGACAAGCGCACTTCTCACAGTTACGAGTTAGTGATGGATCAGACCATAGCCTATAAGATGCAGATAGAAACATGAGCCTTTGACCCAGCTATGGGGATTATGCGCACTGGATTTCAGGGGCGAGGTCGAGGACGAGGAGGAATGGGACTAGGAAGGGGCCGCAGACAATTGATTTGCTACAATTGTAGAGGACCAGGGCACTATGCCCATGATTGCACCAACCCAACAAAGATATCCTATTCGTACTATGCTCAGTTTGATCATGAAACAGTAGATTGTCCTACTTTGATCACATAGATGCACAAAAAAAGGGGTACTCCAGCCTCCTCCAACTTAGAATATCCAAATGATGAGGTCTGAACCATGCAAAGAAGACCCAAATGTGAACATGATGCTCAAAAGTGGCGCAACCACAGGGGAAAATAAGGAGAAGTAGCCTGAGGAAGATACATGGGTTTGTAAGGCTCCCGCAAAGGAACCTAAGTTTGACTTAGAACATGTAAAGGAGATGTTCATGGAAGCTAAGAAGAGCTTCACGGTGGCCACCACTTCAAGTAGTAAGGATCAACCAAAGACAAGAATGGATCCTTCCATGCTCACTACCTTTTTGGAGACATGCATGAAACTATTGCATGACAATAAGGCAGTTAAGGGCCTACAGGAGCTGATCACCAGGTGCGCAGGGTTAGGGGAACTTCTCCTAGTCCAGAAACTTGGAAAGCATGCATTGTGCACCGGGAGGGAAATGAGATTGACGACGCATATTGGTGATTACGAAATGGATTAGATCATCCTAGAGCTAGGATCAGACCCAAATGTTTTACCGAAGCAAACATGGGAACGCATGGGTAGGCCTATTTTACAGTGGTCCCCTATTCAATTATGAATGGTGAACCAACAGAAGATTTTTCCCATGGGGAGATTGCAAGGGGTAACAGTTGATATTGAAGTCACGAGCACACAGACGGACTTTGAAGTAATAGAGATTGTCAATGACAACAATCCCTATCTTGCATTGCTAGGAATAGACTGGGCCATTGATATGAATAGAGTCATCAACCTAAAGAAGCGGAAGATGATATTCGAGAAAAAGTCCCTATGCGTAGTAGTCGCGATAGACCCAGCCGAAGGAGCACACTACACTGAACCAGTGTGTGACGTTGAGCTGGATTGTATTTAACAGATAACAACATGGGACCAGGATTGGGTGAACCTGACTGTAGATGGGAGAATCTCATGGGAGTGTGACAACTCCTATACTTCGGACTCAGATGAAGAAGTAGAGCACTGGCAGAACCGGTTGCATGAATTGACAACACTAAGTTGCAACTTGATGATTAGATCACTACATTGCATGATGAAAGAGGCCAGGGAACTACAAACATATGATGAAGTGATATCAGTGGATGAATTCCTGGACAAATTTGAAAGCGCAGTACTGGAACAACAACGGTATAGTGCGCTGGAATGGGCACTGCATGCAACATGCACATGATGGTGGAGTACACATAGGAGACCATTGTAAACTAGTGCAAATGTAGAAGGTGGATGCACTTACGGTTTGGAAGCCCCCAACATTGAACAAAAACCTGGAAGCTAGGACAAGGCAGCTTGCGCGCCCAGCTGGGTCGATGGGTGCAGACATGTGCTGTGCAGTCCACATAAGCACACCCTAGACTAAGGATAAAAAATCAGAACCAAACATGCCATAAGTATTCCAAGTCGAAGCATTCAAAATGGTATGCAGAATCATGAATAGAGTTCACTAGGTGAGACGAATTGATTGGGGCCTATGCGTACCAACGGTCTAATGGGCTTCTAGGGCCATGTACAAGAATCTATGTGCGGAGGCGAAGATGGAGGGTAGAGTCAAGGCCATAGGTTTGGGAGGAAGGAATCCTCATATAGTTGGAACAGTATGCGAGGACCCAGGTAAAGGAATTATGCAGTTACAGGAAGCCATTTAGCGAGGGAACTGAAACTTCGTGAACTCGAAGAAGATTGGGTATGGCTAGGAAAGAAAAGCATGTTATTGGACAAAGAAATCAATAAACTAGAAACCAAAATCATGCAAGCATGTTGCGCTAGGAAACTAAGCATGATAGGACAAGGTATAACTAGCCATACTACTACATTAGAAGAATTTGTGGCCCTACTACCATGGCTACGACTGCACCTTACTAGAGATAGTAAACAGGGGAGCCCACCATACAAGGAAGACGTGACACACTGGCGGATGTGAGGGTAATTGAGGGGTGCCAGTGGACCAAGCTGGAAGGTAAATTGAAGCCTCAGAGAAGTGGTGCGACCACCTGACTATCCATGGAGGGCACAGTCTCAGTGCTCCAAGCAGTTGAAAGAGATCGTGGGACTATAAAAGAGTCTGTATGGGAGCTGCACGATACGGAGGTTACGCACAAGATTAGTATGTCATAGGGGTCGCGGCCTTGCATAGGGGGTTGCGCTGCTGCATGGGTAGGCTGGGAGGTGACCGTTGGTGTCACTGTTCATAATAAGAGGTCTAATTTAAGGCAAAAAGGAGCGGGCGGCGAGAAATTAAGACACGAATTAAGAGCTAGATTTGGAACAATCTACCATCAAGAAGGCATTAATGACTCAGAAGTGGTGGGAAGGGTCAAATTCAAATTCAAAAGACACTATAAAACCCCCAGGACCAGCCACAAGGCAACACTTGGTTATTTAAGAATTGAGCAAGTACAGAGCATTGAGCGTCGCGTACTCTTATCCATCCTGTTGGTTACAGGGGAGTTGCTGGAGGACAGCCAGTTCCCCACTATTGAGGGTGACCTGCCCAAAGCTGCAAGGTACACCTCGCTCTGGGCTACAAAATACATGTAGAAAATTAACGAGATAAAGGTGTTCTGGGTGTTTGTGGAGGGGAGCATCTGAACGTAGATCAACCGCAGGCCATGCTTGTCCCCTACGGTTCATAATAGCTTGCAAAGCGTAGAAGAATTCAAGGTGAATATGCATAACCTGTATATCCAGGCGCGCAAGGGGACAACACAAAAATGGGTCAAGCTTCTATTCATTGCAATGGATGATGTGATCTTCGCAATAATGGAGTCATAGCCTCCAGAGTGGCACACCCCGGACTTCGCGAAAATGGAGAAGGTCGCAACTCAATAAAGAAAGAAGAACACCAAGCTATGCATTGCGTAGTCGGCTGAGAGGAGGCACCAGGAAAAAAAAGCAGCCACACAGCAGAAGGTGGCTAATGCAGCAGCAACAACGCAGATAGTAGAGACCACAACTGCACCAACCAGAGAGCCCGAGGAGGGCCAGGAGATGTCTATGAGGTAGTAGACTAGGGAAGGGGACAGGACAGAGGAATGCGTGGACCCTAGCTCTGCATCGACTCAACTGAATTAGCTATGGAGCCCTGAGAAAATAGCTCTCCGAAAGAAGGGAAAAGCCACAAAGATGTTCGTTGACCCGATCACGCTCATAAAAGGTGATGTATTGGATATCAGTAAAACGATTCGTGAGGTCACAAAAGACGCGTTCGAGGAATTACTGATGGAGCAAAACACTGTGTTGGGGGCCCTCAGCACACAACTACAAGGATTACAAGTACAACACCCCCAAATAGGCACAATGGCCTAGTATGTTGCAGCAGGAACTGCGGAGGCCGAACAGACACTGTGCGCCCGTATGGGAAACACCTTCGTCTTGCTCGAAGGCACGCTAGCAACAACAAGCAAGGGTGACTGGGCTTTGATGAATAGCATGAAAGAGGTCATATTGAACTTGGCCACCTTGCCATGCAAAATTATGTACTAGTTGTAGCATCGCAGAGCTCCCCCCCTGGGAAGGCCGAGCGATCTAGGTCTTGCATGAACAAAAAATCAACATGGACTACCTCAGCATCTAGCGGGATGAGTTGGTTGTGCAAGCTCACGGACTGGAACAAGCTATAGAAGATGCATGTAGGAGTGTTTCAGAGTTGGCTATGCTGGCAGAGCTCCCAACAGCAGAACAGGTATATAGATTGGTAGCCAAAGTTCGTGAGGCCTGCGAGGAAACGACAAAGGTTCAGTTGGAGCTGAACCTGTAGATCACTGAGCTGCAATTGAAGGCGCATCCCTCCACGCCTCCAGAAGTGAGAGAGTAGTGTGCCCGTGCTAGCCAAATGGGGTTGGAACAAATTGGCCAGGCAACACAGGATTGCACTGGGCTGTTAGAGCAAGAACTCATCATGCTTACGCACTTGCAGGAAGACCCAAATCTGTAGCACCTAGAGACCGAGGTGTGTGAGTTGCAGTAGGAGTATGACAGTGTCCAAGGCACCGTATAGATGGTTTTCCTTACTCAACGAATTGCCAGACTACAATAGGCAAGGGCACCGAAGGACCAATTAGACGCCGCGTGCCAAAAAAAAGCCCTGCTTAAAGAACGCATCCAACCATGGATCGATGAAGTGTTCACAATTATAGCTACCATTGAAGGGAAGCTGGCATAGATGTAGGAACTATATATGGTTGGATAGGAAGGTGACCCTGCTCATGAAGGTTCAGAGCTACGTGTACAGCAAATACAACAGATAACTGAACAGTGTGCTGCGGACACCCAAGCTGCATGCGAGCTCCTGGATGGACTTCCCACCAAGATCACCACACCAGCAGAGTGACTCGAGATGAGTCATGATGATTGTGTTGGGGGATTTTTGGGCAGTGGATCCTCCCATAGCAGGCTTTTAGGGCTTAAAGCCCGAGTGTTGGTCAATATAATGTAAAGACTCTGTGAAATGCGGGCACAGAGAGCGAGAGTCTAGGATGAGTCATAGGGTTGTCCACCCTAAAATAATGTAATTTAATGTAAATTTATGTCGGCCTACCCATGGTCCATGGACCATGGGATTGTATAAATAGAGCAAGGCTTTAAGTGTAAAGAGAGTGAAGAGTTTTTGGAAAGTAATAGATAGATGCGAAGGCATGGTTAGAGGATAGAAGTGGATCTGAAGGTAGTGGGTCGTAGTAGTACGTAAAGGCTCTGCAGCTGACTGCACAAAGGCCAAGTAGAGTCCGCAGCTGAGTGCGCGAACCCCTACAGCTGAGTGCGCAGGGTGGAGTCGAGTCTATATTGAATTGAATTTGAAATGGATCATTAATAAAGCTAAGTTGATTTGGCATATTTTGCATCTGTTTCATAGATCTATACTTTGATGTTCAACATTAATGATATTTGTTTATCTATATGCACGTACTTGTATGTATGTTTATGTATGAAAAATTTCTAAGTAATTAATGAATAGAACCTAACAAAGGAAGCCTTGGGTAATTAACACTGGTTGCACTGCAGCTGGATTTGCGTGAAAGTAGTCCCATAGGACGTAGGGAGCCTGCTGGTGCGCGTAATCTAGTAAGCGTGAAGGTTGAATTGCATACCTATCGCCCATAGCAGACATCCCTAGGGTGTGGAAACCTGGTTCCAGCACCCTCCCATACTACTTCGGGTGAGACCTCAGTCCACGCTCCGCGGACTATTGCTGAAAGGGCCAATAGTACCAGGATTTTCTTGGATAAACTCATTGTTGAACCTAGGTCAAGCCCCACATAGCCAAAACCTCCTGTACATACTACAAAAATTTGTGACCTGCGAGGGACGTTACACATTAGCATTCGTGTACAATATGAGGTTGTTGTTTCACTTTGATTTGGGGAAACTTATTAATTTTTCTTATTACCTACTCTAAATTCTAGAGAAAATGGCGAAAGGTGTGCAAAGTGGGAACACAAGCCAAGTCGCAAATAACCTATATCAACATGGGCTTATCACAATCCTCGTCAAGAAAGTGCTGGAACATAAGGGAGTGACCTGGAAGGCATTCTTGAAGGAGTTTTGTGTGAAGAGTGCAGGGAAGTCTACTAAAACGAGTACAAGCAAGAAAAGGAAGGCAAAGACACTGTCCCCTGCCAAGAAAAAGGGTAAAATCACACCAGTGCGAGCAGAAAATAAGTTTGTCAAAAACACTCTGCCCTCGGCAAAGAAATGAAAAATCAGAACCTCGACAAGGAAGAAGACTATATCTCCATGAACAAATCAGTATCGATCAAGCTCTCTGATTTTGATTGATGAATCACCTTAGGTTTTACCTAAAGACCATAACGTTTCAGTGCTTGCAGATGCAGTGTCCCACATCGTGGTAAACAAAGAAAATGTGGAAAAGGAAGATGACATATTATTGTCTACCCTTGTTCACAGATTAAGAAATAAGAGGATGACACCGAGTGCGAAAGAAGTTCAGGCAGAGGGTCGTGAGGATGATGAGGCACAACACATGGAGAACCTCGATCATTTCAATGAACAAGACATCAAAACCCTCAATGTTTTTGATGAACAGGGTACTGAAGCTCTTGCTGGTTTAAATGAATATGGTACTGAATCCCCTAAGGAATTGGAAGAATATGGAATTAAAAACCCTGTGGAGTTGAGTGCGCAAAGTACCAAAACCCTTGGCACAAACGCTATGGAGGGAATCAAAACCATCAGTGATAAGGAAACCCCGGGTGCAGAAATTTTTAGCGATGTCATAATGTAAATGCTGGATGACCTTAATATCGACAATGACAAGACTCTCAACAATGACGAGACTTACCTTGAGTCCATTGCTGTTATAGACATATTTGGGCACTGCAAACCCAATCATATATGCCCATAAACCAAGGGCTTCTGAGTCCCTAAAAGTGTTGTTTAATACCCTAAAGGAACATGGTCAACTGATTACATCATATCCTAGAAGTTCTCCATGGAAAACTTCTCAGAACTGGTCAAAATTGGACCATACAAACTGCTCAGTGCTAAGGGTGGAATGCATCTCACCTGCCTCATTCAAAAAGTGCGATTCATATTGAAAATCCTTTCTGTAGGGTGCGATGGGCAAGAGTAGACAAATGGCAGAGACAGTTTGCAATGTGGATGATCATGGAATCTTCCAGAAACTTCTCCTGTGACACTCGCCTCTCCGAATTCACCCGGGGATGAGTAAGAGATCATGAGTCTCCAAGTGGAACAAAGAACTATCAGAGAGAGGACACTAATAAAAATCCCAGAAGCTGACTCACCCCCCTGCAAACATCTATATATGGATCTCTCATCTCAGAGATCCAGAGGCTGGAATCTTGTATCTTGTAAGGAAGTGGTGTTGGTTTCTTGGTGGAACATCATAGTGTTGGGTGATCTAAGCTTTTCATGAGGTGAAGAAGGGCTTTCATACTGGGAGGATGACGTTGGGTCAGAACAATGGGTTGTAATCCTCTCTTCTAATCTTTATGTCAATAAAGTTATTCAAGTTTTCCTCCACATTCTTGTATGTTTTATGATATATGCATTTGTGTGGTCAATATATATCTGGTCCTATATTGTTTATGATTGTAGATCTCTATACTTTGAAGGTATTATGCTTCTTTGACTTTACAGGTACTCTTCGAAGTGGGGTAATCAAGGAAGGAGTGACAAAGATCCGTCAAAGGGGAGAAGGAACAAGCAAGGAACCAAGCGAAAGATTGAGGTTGGTATTGTTTTCTCCTCTCCTATCTACTTCTCATAAAGGAAAACGAAAGTAACTTTAGTTTGTTTGTTTCTAAGATAGCTACCCGTCTTAGTGGGACTAGCAGCTCTGCATGGACACTAGATTTCCTGATAACAATTGCAGAGAAAGTATTTACACCATAGGATTTGAGCATGGATCCCTCTACTCTCTACCTCAACAACCAAATAGTGGAATTAGAGTAGCAAGTTCATGACATGGAGGCTTTGAACCAGGTCATGAAGGAGAAAAATTGGAAAAAGCAAGGCAGGGTAGAGCTGCTTGTAGAAGTTAAGAAGCAAAAACAAAAAGTGAAAGTTTGGAATTATCAGGCTTCCAAGTGCTACAAACACCTCAAGAAGGTGACTAATTAGTTGAAAGGAGCCCAAGGTAAAAATCCAAAGGTAGTGAAACTAGGGATAAGTAATGAAGTACAAGATTGAGAGTTGGCCACCCATTTTTGAAGATTTATTTGTAGAAGGTAAAATATTGTGTGAGGACACACAACAACTTAGGGATGGGAGGATGTTGTTGTCCCAAATTTCTCTAATTTCACCCTATTCCCCTAAGCCTTAACATCTATTTTATCTCTATTTAACCCTGTCATTCTTACACTAGTCCTAGATAATCATCTATTCCTACATATACTTCGTATTTCATAATTGATTTATTAAGTGCTTTATTAATTACTTTACATAGATTTCATACCTTTTAGTATCTCTTGTAACTTATGTTTAACTTTCCTAAAAGTGATTGAAGAAATAAGTGTTAATAGTTATTTAGTGTGATCAATGCAGGCAGATTCCTGCATTGCCAATGATGTTTCTCCGTGATCTCTGTGATAGTTGAGTCTTTCCATGTGGGTGTTTTGATCCATGACTCATATTTCGGTTGTGGACTATATGAGGATGGACATTGGTCTCGTATAATCAGGGATACTTTCCAAGAATATGGTCTATGGCCAGCAAAGTACGTGCCTTATTATAACCATCATCTAGTTTCGTAATGTTGTTTGTTAGTCTGTTTGGCTTTTGAAAGGTTGAATAGGAAATGACTGTAATTGGCAGAATATGGATAAGGTGGAGAGACAGTATATAATGTACACTGTAGGTAGAGCCGAGCTAATGATTTGCGATTTGTAATTTTATTTAATTTGTAATTTTGCATTGCCCTCATTTCTGGGCTAGACTCACATTATCATGTATATTTTCTGATCAAGTTAATTCAGGGAACACGCCATGTTTTCTTCAGGCTCTGTTTAATTTTTATCTCATTCATGATTAAGCGCTGAACCGTTTCATTTCCTAAACAAGAAATGAGTTGGTTGGCTAGGGCCCAGCCAACCCAGCTCATTTACCCTTGTGCTTTTTCCATTTAAAAGTCTATGTGAACATTTATTCATTTGCAGTTGCGTGGCATGGATTGCTCTTATGTTTATTTTAGAAGTTCTGAGTTATATTCATTTCATAGTCCAGCATGAATGGATCCATAGTTTGGAAGTTCAATTAAGTTTATTTCTTTCTTGCAATATTTTTCCTGCAATTACTTTCTTGCAATTTTCTTCCTGGAATTTCTATCTTAGTTTGCTTCCACTCGGGTTATGTAGGAAGATTCTTCCTGTACTAGTGGATGTAGTTTCCTGCACTCTGGTTTTACTTTACATCAAGTGTTACGTTCCTTTTCCTACTTGTAAATTCATTTATTCCCGCAAGAAAAAATATTGTGAACTCAAGTAATCATTCTCAATGTTAAGAGTTATACTTCTGAAGGATCTAAGAATGTTTACATGAATTAAATAAGGATGTTATTACAAACACCATACTTTATACTTGCAATTTATGACTTAATAAAAAGGAACAAAAACGTTGTAAATGAATTGCTAAAAGTGACTTGATGCATGCAAATTACTTTGACTTCTTCTTGATTATTTCGAATTGTTTTTACTTTATGAAGTTTAATTTCATTGTAAATTTCAGTTAATTAAATCATTCTTTTTCACATGTAATTTATCTCAGAATGTAGCTTGCAATTGGAATTCTTTTCAACACGTCTTTTAACTCTTTCGAAAGTAAATTGGAAACTTTGGTGAAGGAAGCTCTGTCTTGGTGCAAGAATTGATCTCTTGTCATAGGAACAGAGTGCTCTAAGCCTTGAGGCTTAGAGCACCTCCATAAATACATAAGTCTTCAGTAAAGACTGTAAAATATACTTTTTCACATAAGTATTGTAACTGCACTAGTGCAAGCAGATTGTGATAGTACAAGAACAGGTTGCTTGGTGTAGAAGGAATATCAATTGGGAAATAGATCTTTGTAAGGGCCCACTTGTTAAACTATTATCCATCTATATTGGAGATAAACATAGTATTTCCTTTCAGCATTTAAGATTTCTTCCAGTTGTGTGAAAGTTTCTTTACTTTATTTCCTCGCAAATTATTCCTTTACATTCCAACAATAGAATTTCTTTGGTGTCAATTGTCTTTAAGAATGTTTTCTGTCTGATTCTGCCTCTTTGTCCAGTACTCATTGCCCCTCATTGTTGATCACTGATTCACTTTTGCTTAGCAACCCCTCTCTAGCAAAATGAATGATTGATCACTCTGGTGTATTCTCCAACTGACCCTCAAGCCTCTTCTTATACTTTTCTTGTTGGTCCTTCAACGACCGAGATTAAATCTCTATTCAATGACTAAGATTAGATTTGGCTTGATCCATGACTTTTGGAACCTTCTAACTTAGTTTTATATTAATACCCATTAATATTTTATTTTCCTAAGTTTAGACTTAAGAACTCCATTAAAAATATTAATTATTTTAATATCTCCCAAACTGGGTACATCTGTCCAAACCATTTATGAGTCTTGGAGATCTCATGTGCTTTAGCCTCTTGACCAATTTTCATGGCTAGAGAACATCCGATGCTAACCCAAATAAACAATCCCTCTTAGCAAGGACTGTGCTCTAGTAATACTCCTCACTGAGCATCACTCTGATTGTCCATCACCAGGCCCTGTTCTGATGCTAGGCCTCCCCACCCAACATCCTCTGCATTGCTACATCCTTTGTTGCTGCCCATGGCTCTGCCATTGTCACTACTGCATCCATACGACAACTCCCTCTGCATCCATGTTGTTGCTGGTATATCCTCCCAACACTACATCTACACTCCATCACCTTGTCATCATGTTGCATCGTGCTAGTGCAGTGAAACTTAGTTATTGAGAAGTAAGTAACTGATCCACCCAAATTCTGACATCTCTATCAGGCTAGACACACTCCCAGTATTGAAGCTCTCTCTCTCTTGCTAACAAGTGCTCCCTCTACTGGCCTCTGTGCTGCTCCAACAACACCTTGCATGTCGCACTATTGCACACCTCTATGTGCCATCCTACACTGGTGCAACACTCTCGTGCCTCTCGCACTTTTGCAATATGCTAGCCTCACACTCCTCGGGGACTCCCGCACTATAGCACTCTCTGTTGCTTCATCCACATCTGTTTCTACTGACATCCACCAATCCTGCTACTCCTCTTTGGGGATCCCGTAGCAAGGTATAATCCAAGAGGTTGGGTACCTCAAGGATTCTACTCCTCATTGCCTGTAGTCCTCTTGACTATAGCTCAATGTCTCCCCACCTCTTATCTAGAGGTACATGAGCACTCATGGCACAATTGTCATCCTCCTCGACTTCTTTCTCCTCCTTCACTGGCGTTTCCTTAGAGTCAAAAGCCTCTCCCTTACTCTTGTTCCTCGGACACTAGTTCGCATAGTGGCCTAGTACCCTATAATGGAAGCAATTAACCTTGGAGAGGTCCTTCTTTTTCCTCTTCTCCTGCTTTCCCGTAGATGCCAGAGCTTCATCCTCTTCCTCTTCCTTCTTGATCCTAAACCCTTTGCTGCTACTCCCCATATTGGTCAATTGTCTGATCTCTTCTTGACGAATAGTCCCCTAGAGTTCTTCCTAATATGGAAGACTCACCTTGCCTAGTATGATTTGGACAAATGTCTCCCACTCCTCAAAGACTGTTTTAAGTGCGGTCCTCACCATCAACTCCTGATCTGACGTGGGCCCTATGGAATTTAGTTGGTCACGGATCTCCTTCAACCCACCAAGGAAGAGATCTATCTGCCCTCCCTTCTGCATTTGGTATGACCTTATTTGATTCTCCAAGAGCATATTCCTCTACATGGAAGTATGTTGGGACAATGTCTTCAAAGTGTCCCACATCTCCTTTGTCATTTCCTTCCCGACAATATGTTGGACCACATGATCCTTGACCCCGTCAAGGATGATGCACTTTTCCTTATCCATTACCTTATTGTACCTTTCATTGACTATCAGGTCAACTGGGATATCCATTATGCTTAAGTTGAAGCCCTTGATACTATATCTGTCTAGATTGGACAAGATTTTGGCCTTCCTAACAAAAACGTTGGATGCTCCATCCAACCTGTCCTGATCTCTCAGCCCATTCACGACCATCTTTCTGCTCTTTTCTGTCGACTCCTTTGAGTCTCTCTACTTCCCGCATGGAAGTTCTTGGTTTGACTCCTGTTGAGTCTCTTTACTTCCTGTCTGGAATTTCTCTGTTCAACTCCTACTGAGTCTCCCTACTTCCCATCCGGAAGTTGTCGGTTCGACTCCTATGAGTCTCTCTAATTCCCGTATGGAAGTTCTCTTCTGGATTCCATCTGAGTCTCGATTTCCATCCTAGAAATGCTTTTTCCAACTATCAAGTTTTCCCTTTCCAATCATCTGTGAAACTACAACATTGATCTAGATTCCTTGGCTAGAAATCTGCCTCGACAACAACTTCCTCTATCTTGGTTTTGCCCTGTTCGGTACTGTTTTGACCACAGTACCCTACGAGCTTTGCTCTCGCAAGCTTCCCACAGCTTCCTTTACTCCAGAAACTGAAGGATTGGGCCTCTTAGCTTTGTGCAATCCTGCACTAAAAAAACACCTCCCTCAACCAACTTCATCAGCCTTCCTAGCCTTTGCATGAGCCTATTTCTGCGCTGCTTAGCCTCTGCGTTGACCTCTCTCAGGCCCAGACTGATGATGTAGTCCCTTTGTGTCAATCCTTCCTCTTTTGCTTCAGCAAGGATCAACTCCTATCACTCAGAAAAGCTCATTCTGTTGTAAATACTCTACACAGCTGATGCCTTCAGCTTTCCTATGATTTGCAACAACCCTCCTACACCATGTTGAATTTTCTAAGTCTATCCATTAGAAAATTAATTTGTATTCTACTGGTTTATTTATTCTACTTGTAAATTTTGAACAAGTTATTTAAAACATTTAAGTACCGAAATAAAAACATTATAGTCACAACATCTATAGATCATCAACTGAAAGAAAACAGGCACACAAGTGACATCGTTATTTTTGGACAAGTGTCCTTGAAAAAACCAAATGCGGGAAAACTGGTGCAACTATTATGAGGGTTTATTATTTAATATTTCCTTGAGTACAAGTGGGTGGCTGACCAGCTCACTCGGTAGATAAAAATACATAGTATCAATACCTCTATATTCATAAACAGGTATTCAGAAAACCTGTCCCATGAAACCCTCTCCGACACAACTTAAGCTCAATGCTAGCTATTATGGGCTCTGTGTCAACCTCCTATTGACCTGCGTCAGCCCTCTGAGGCACTGTGAAACCTCTGGCACCCTCTGTGTCACTCCTGTAGCCTTTGTGTGGATGACACAGTCCCTCTGGCCTATGCATTGTCTCTATTGGGCCCTATGTGGCATGAACTGGCTGCTTCTCCCTATTTCTGTGTTGGTCTTTTAGTATTGTCTCTACCTCTCTATCCAGTACTCACTGGCCCTTGTTGCTTATCATTGATTCACTTTTTCTTGGCAACCACACTCTAGTAAAATGAACGACTGATCACTCTCATGTATTCTCCAACTGACCGTGAAGCCTCTTCTTATAATTTTCTCGTTGGTCCTTCAATGACCGAGATTAAATATCTAATCAACAACTAAGATTAGATTTGGCTTGATCCATGACTTTTGGAACCTTCTAACCCAGTTTATATTAATACCCATTAATATTTTTTTCCTAATTTTAGATTTAGGAACTCCATTAAAAATATTAATTAGTTTAATATCCCCCAAACCGAGTACAATCTGTCCAAACCATTTCTAGGTCTTCGTTATCTCATGTGCTTTAGCCTCTCCACAAATTTTCAATGCTAGAGTACATCTGATGCTACACCAAATCAACACTCCCTCTTAGCAAGGACTGTGCTCTAGTAATACTCCTCATTGAGCATCGCTCTAATTATCTGACACTGGTCCATATGATGATGCTAGGCCTCCTCGCCCAACATCCTCTGCACTACTACATCCTGTACTTCTGCCCCTGTACTACTGTTGCATCCGTATGGCAGATCCCTTTACATTCGTGTTGTTTCTGGTCTATCCTCCCAACATTGCATCTGCACTCCATTCCCCTCTCATCATGCTACATCGTGCTACTACATACTACTACTACATTGCAACTAAGTTACTGAGAAGTAAGTAACTGATCCACCCAACTTCTAACATCCCTGTCAAGCTAGAAACACTCGTGATGCTGAAGTTTTCTTTGCAGCTAACACGTACTCCCTCTACTAGCCTATCTACTATTGTAAAAACTCTTTGCATCTCGCACTATTGCACACCTCTCTGTGCCATCCTACACTACTGCAACACCCTCGTGGCTCTAGCATTGTTTCAACTTGCTAGCCTTACGCTTTCCAGGGACTCCTACACTGTAGCACTCTCTGTCGCCTCATCCACATCCATTTCTACCTACATCCACCAGTCATCCTCAAGGATCCTATCCCTCATCACCTGTAGTCCTCCTAACTACAGCTCGATGTCTCCCCACCTCTTCTCTACAGGTACATGAGCACTCATGGCATAGTCATCATCCTCCTTGACTTCTTTCTCCTCCTTCGATGGCACTACCTTAGAGTCAAAATCCTCTCCCTTACTCTTCTTCCTTGGACACTAGTTTGCATAGTGACCTAGTTCCCCACAATGGAAGCACTTGACCTTGGAGAGGTCCTTCTTCTTACTCTTCTCTTGCTTTACCAAAGATGCTAGAGCTACATCCTCTTCCTCTTCCTTCTTGATCCTGACACCTTTGGTGCTACTCCCCATCTTGGTCAGTCATATGATCTCTTCTTGACAAAGAGCTACCCACATTTCTTCCCAGTCGGGAAGGCTCGCCCTGCCCAGTATGCTCTGGACAAATGTATCCCACTCCTTGGAGACTGCATTAAGTGTGGTCCTCACCATCAACTCCTGATCCAGCATGGCCCCTATGGAAGTCAGTTGGTCACGGATCTCCTTCAATCGACCGAGGAAGAGATCTATCTTCTTTCCCTTTTGCATCTGGTATGACCTTAGTTGATTCTCCAGGAGCATCTTCCTTTCCATGGAAGTATGCTGGTATAATGTCTTCAAAGTGTCCCACATCTCCTTTGTCATTTCCTTCTCGGAAATATGTTGGACCACATGATCCTTGATCCCATCAAGGATGATGCACTTTGCCTTAGCCATTGCCTCCTTGTATCTTTCGTTAGCTACCCATTCAACTGGGATAGCCATTACTCTTAATTCGAAGCCCTTAAGATGATGTCTATCTAGAATGGACAAGATCCTGGCCTTCCTAACCACAAAGTTGGATGCTCCATCCAACTTGTCTTGATATCTCAGCCCATTCACGACCATCTCTTTTCTCTTTTCTGTTGACTCCTCTAAGTCTCTTTACTTCCCGCTTGGAAGTTCTCAGTTCAAATCTTGTTGAGTCTCTCTGCTTCCCATCTGGAAGTTCTCGGTTCAACTTGTGCTAAGTATCTCTACTTCTCGTCTGGAATTTCTCGGTTCGACTCCTCCAAGTCTCTCCACTTCCCGTCTAGAAGTTCTCTTTTGGACTCCCTTTGAGTCTCGATTTCCCTCCTAGAATCCTTTTGCCAACCGTCAAGTTGCCCCTCTCCAAACATCTATGCAACTACAACATTGATCTAGATTCCTTGGCTAGAAATCTACCTCGGAAGCAACTTCTTCTACCTTGGTTTTTCCGTATTAGGTAATGTTCTCACCACAGTACCCCACTAGCTTCACTGTTGCAAACTGCCCACAACATCCTTTGCCCCAGCAACTGAAGGATTGAGCCTCTTGGCTTTGTGCAATCCTGGCACTGGCAAAATATCTCCCTCAGCCAACTGCATCAGCCTTCCTGCCCTCTGCGTGGCTGTACATGAGCTTGTTTCTACCCTCCTCATCTTTTGTGCTGGCCTCTGTTAAGCCCAGGCTGGTGACGCAGTCCCTTTGTGTCAATCCTTCCTCTATTGGTTTTGCAAGGATCATCTATTGTCACTCAGGACAGCTGATTCTGTTGCAAATGCTTTGCTCAGCTGATGCCTTCAACTTTCCTGTGATTTGCAACCACCCTTTGATACCATGTTGAATATTCTAAGTCTATCCGTTAGAAAATTAATTTTTATTTTGTTGGTTTATTTCTTCTACTTGTAAATTATGAAAATGCTATTTAAAACATTTAAATACCGAAATAAACACAATACAGTCACAACATCTACAGATCATCAACTGAAAGAAAACAAGCACACAAGTGACACCGTTATTTTTGGACAAATATCCCTAGAAAAACCAAATGCAGGAAAACTAGTGCATCTATTCTAAGGGTTTATTATTATGTTGTATTTCCTTGAGTACAACTAGGTGCCTAACCAGCTCACCCAATAGAAAAAAATACACAGCAGCAATACCTCTATATTCGGAAACAGGTATTCAGAATATCTATCCCACGAAATCCTCTCCAGCACAACTGAAGCTCAGCGCTGGCCCTTTTGGCCTCTGTGTCTTCCTCGTGCTGACCTGCATCAACCCCAGAAACCTCTTTGTCAACCCTTTGAGGCACTGCACAAACTTTGGAACCCTCTGTGTCACTCTAGTAGCCTCTGTGTGGATGAAGCAGTCCCTCTAGCCTCTGCGCTATCTCTGCTAGGCTCTATGTGGCCTGAATTGGGTGTTGCTCTCACTCTCCTTACTTTTGCATTAGTCTCTCAGTACTATCTCATCCTCTCTATATAGTTGTCACTGCACCTTGTTGTTGATCAGTGATTCACTTTCTCTTAGCAACCCCACTCTAGAAAAATGAATGACTGATCACTTTGGTATATTCTCCAAGTGACCCTCAAGTCGCTTCTTATACTTTTCTCGTTGGTCCTTCAATGACCGAGATTAAATACCTAATCAATGGATAAGATTAGATTTGGCTTGATCCATGACTTTTGGAACCTTCTAACCCAGATTTATATTAATACCCATTAATATTTTAATTCTCCTAAGTTCAGACTTAGGAACTCCATTAAAAATATTAATTATTTTAATATCTCCCAAACTGGGTACAATCTATCCAAACAATTTCTGGGTCTTGGAGATATCATGTGCTTTAGCCACTCCACCAATTTTCATGTCTAGAGCATATTTGATACTACCACAAATCAAAATTGTAAGATTCTTACAAGTAGTCGTGTAGGCCCATAGTACTTCTGGTACCTGCACATTCCAATCATTCTACTACGCGTTACAGATATTTGTCAGCGTGTTCTCCAAAATTTTGTTAAAAGCTTCGATAGTTTTGTTTTACTCTGGGTGGTATGGCGTACTCTTATGATGGTAGACCTGGAACTCTTTAGTCAATGCATTGATCATTTCGTTCATAAAGTGTGTACCTCTGTCACTCATCAATACTTTTGGGCAACCAAATCTGGTTAAGACATACTCAAACAAGATTTTTTTATTGTAGCCCTTGTACTATCTTTAACTCGTTATGCTTCAGCCCATCTTGTTAGATATTCTGTCACGGTGATAATATAGTGTGCCCCCATTTTCTTTCCAGGGGGCTGAATTGGCCCAACAAAATCAACTGTCCATTTCTCAAAGGGCTGCAAAGATACTTGAGGATGTAGTGGTAACTCATCTCTTTGCGATGGTCTGCCAGTTCTTTGACATGCATTGCATGCCTTATAATACACCTTGGAATCCTTATGAAATGTTGGCTAACATAGACCGACGCACAAAATATTTTACGCAATTGTCTTTCCTACATAATGGCCTCCTGCAGATCCACCATGACCTTCAGCGAGAATTCTATCCCACTCAAAGGCTAGGACATATCTTCTTAATATTTCATTTACACCCATCTTATATAAATGTCTCACAATGACTGAAAAATCAGCCACGTGCACTACTAATTCCTTTTTCTTTTGGCTTGTATATCATTTTGGTGCCATCCCCATAGTCAAGAAGAGAATAATGTCTGCAAAATGATAATCTGCTACACGAACCACAAAGAGTTGTGCATCTAGTAACCCTTCCTCCAGATTATTAGGCTCCTATCCTATTTCAATCCATGATAGATGGTCAGGTCTTGCATTTAACCTTCCTGGATTCACAATGACTTCAAAGTCATACCCATGAAATAATAGCAACCATTTGCAGATCTTCGCCCCCAACATAGGCTTGTTGACCAAGTATTTCAAGGTAGAATGATTTGTGTACATCTTGAAATGCCCTCTTAATAGATAATGCTTGAATTTTTGTAGTGTGTACACCATGGCCAACCCTTCCCATTCATTCGTTGAATATTTTTTCTTGGCCTTCGATATGTTCCTACTTGCAAAGGCTATAGGATGGTCCATTTCTCCTTCACCTGCCTACATTAGCACTTCATCCAATGCAATGCAAGAGGCATCCAAATGTAGATGAAACTCCTTTTTCCAATCAAGGAATATCAAGATCGACGCAGTTACCATATTTTCTTTCAACACATCTAAGATGCGCTATCATTCTTCATCCCAATAGGATGTTGCGTCCTTCTTTAGCAACTTCTCCATGGGTGTAGTAATTTGAGTGTAAGCTTTGATAAATTTTCTATAGTATCTAGTTATGAAACCAGCTCACAAAAAGATAGAAAAGAGAGATCAACGCCTTACAATTCAGCCTCTTCGAGGGGGCAGCCTCCTTTACATTACACAAATAAACAATTCTTGGATGATTCAAATGACAAAACCTCCTTTCTATATATAGGAGTCTAAGGAGTCACAATATAAGCTATCCAACCTAACAATAATAATATAAAGCCACAGAATAACAATAGAGGGATTCTATGGGGCACAGTAATAAAATATG
Source organism: Pinus taeda (assembly GCA_000404065.3). Taxonomy (NCBI): domain Eukaryota; kingdom Viridiplantae; phylum Streptophyta; class Pinopsida; order Pinales; family Pinaceae; genus Pinus; species Pinus taeda. The sequence goes on from APFE030845325.1 coordinate 88,028, forward strand.
GGGACAATAGGGGCACAACAATATTAATAAGGGATACAACTACAATAGTAATGGGGTAATCAGTGGTATTATAGGGACCTAACATGCCCCTCTCTTTCAAAAAAGTGTTGTCCTCAACGCTTGGTAGTCCTGGATGCTTCTGTATAAAATTCTCATCCTCCCATGTGGAATCTTCAGCGGATAAGTTCTTCCACTTGATGAGATACTCTGAAATTGATCGATTTCGTAGCTGTTGAGTTCTTGTTTCTGTGACTGCTTTCGGTTCCAATATAATTTTTCCTTCCTTTTCAAGTTCTGGCAATATTGTTTGAATTGGGAATTTGTCGCCTATAACCTTCTTTAAACATGAAACATGGAAAACTAGGTGCACTCGAGACGCTACAGGAAGCTCCAATTTGTATGCCAAAGTACCAATCTTTTGCAACACCTTGTACGGACCATAATACTTTGTTTATAATTTATTATCCTTCTTAGCTTACTTGAGGGACATTTGTTTATATGGTTGTAGCCATAGGAATACCCAATCACCTACATCAAAACTT